>JAJGOT010000393.1:0-207500 GCA_022457155.1 Cladopsammia gracilis
GGTCAGTCTTTCGAATGTTGCCTTTTTCGTTCAAGTTTTTTTTTTATTTTTGTTACGTTGGGAAATGAAATGTTATACAAGTATCAAGTATGTTAGCAGTGTTTGTTCCTTTGCCCCCAAGGTCCAGTGCTACTGCATCGTTATTCTTGGTTTGCACCGTCACGCAATCGGGTGCAATCACGGGTAGCCCAAGCTCAAGTGATGTTTACACGTTGTAACTTAAACGTCGTGGTAACTGTTGCGTAATAGCGAAATTATAAGGATTTGTATGGGGAAAATTCACTTCGAATTTGAGCGTAAAATTAGGAACGATATTTGAATAAAACTGGCTCACCTGAACTTCCTTGTGTGTTTACTTGTGTCTTGAGTGGTTTTGGGGTCGAATCGAAGCGATTCCAGCGAGTTTTAGTTCAACTGTTTTAGGAAGAAACAGTTGAACTAAAACTCTGTGCACTATGCCGTTGTTGAATTATTCACCGAAGCCTTCGATTCAAATTTACAGAGCTTTGTATGGAAACGCTATCTTGGTGTCCCTCCGAGGGAGACCACGATGGCCGCCGGAAATCAATAAAAACATATGGACTTCACTTTCGCTCTGAAAACGAATATTTTTTTCTCGTGAACTACTATACATTCGCATAAACTGCTCTCCTAATAATTTAACTACCCAAAATGCTAAAAATCACGAGGAAAGGCCTTTCTTTCATAGGATAACGCTTTGTCACGGACGCCATGTTGCTCTCACGCAGGTTGAAAGGTCAGAAATTCAAAATGCTGTATTTTCAAAGCGAAAGACGCTACCGGGTTGGAAACTTGTAAAAAGATGTATTTTAAGTCAGCTTTAACCTGGTGGACATATAAACTCAAAAGACATTGCGATTCATGATTTTCGAATTTGATGACGTCACGTGCAAATCAATAATAGGGAGGGGCGGGGGGTGGGGTGGGGGTATAAGTTTCCACATTTTTTGGCCACATCTAAAGGGTGGTTTTCAGTGCTTTTTCGTAGCTGCCAATTTTCTGAACTTTTGAAATATAATGTACGTGAAATGTAATTTAAAAGGGTCAGGAGAATAGACATAATAAGTTATTAGGATACATTCATCAGATGACTGACTCATCCTAAATAAGCTATTTCACATTGAATGTCACGTGTTAGTGGAGTCGGAGTACATTAAACACTACCAGTAGAGATGTTCACCAAACAACATTATTTATTCAATTCACGTTGTGGCGAGAGTCAAGATACTCCGAACATCACATAGTTAATAAGGATTACATTTACATCAATTGCGGACCTCATGTTTTGCTGACCGAAAAGAATTCCTGATACATGTTGTAATGACAAAGAAAAGATAAAAAGTGTTTTGACTAATAATACTAAACTTTTTCAAATACTTCGATGAATAAGCCGTTAGGTTGGTCTGTTCGAGATAAATTGAAAAAGGTCTTTTTAAATACCAAAATGACATTTATCTCTACCCTTTTCCAGCTCCAGCCTGAAAATGGTACCCCATTTAGGCGGAGCCTCCCCGTATAGTCCATTATAGGGAGTACCACCCCCCCCCCCGGCACTAAGTGTAGGCGCGCTGATGACTGACTATTTTTGTATTATTTACAAATTTACAAACAACTTTATTGAGACATCTCATACTGTATTATTCTTGATCCCGCCGGTAAAACTTGTTTGGGTTTTCATAACATGACCGTACGGAACTTTTATCAATATCGTTACTATTTAGCGAAAGCATGTTGTGTTCATTCAGTATTGCAATAAAGCTGGTTACCGTTAAAATTGTCTTTTGTCGAGTTATAAATGCGTTTCCGTTTATTGGTTATGTTCAAAGACCTAAAACAATTAGACGGCTCGCTCTCCGTTTCTATCGACCTAGTCAAAAATGGTATATAACAGGGTAAGGATTTAGCCCGGGCATCAAGCTTGCCGTCTAATTGTTAATTTGAACGCCCTTCTGTAGCCAATCAGATGGCGAGTTTGGCTGATCACGCTGGACTTAATTTTCGCGATATTCGCGATTGCAAAAAACAAATCGCGAAATTACATTGTAAAGAGCAATTATCGCGAAAATTAACTACGCGAAATTTAACATCCTGCTATGAAACCCTTTGAATTTATTAGTTTTAACCTAAAATGCCTACAACAGCGAAAAGATCCATATTGTAAATGCTGATCTGAGTATAATGGTGTGCTTTGTTACTCTGCCGGTACGGCAACGAGTTAAGGATTGGTCTCCGTGTTTCTCCTTGTTTTCCTCAGTGTTTTCGTATCTACTTTTGTGCATTGCGTTAGATCTGGGTACGAGAATACGAACCCATGCACTGCGAGAAATTTTGAGCCCACGGTACTTGGGATTCGGTGACGTCGTTTTGGAAGCAAAGCTGTTTAATACTCGTGACGGATACGGCAACGACGTAAAGTAAAGTTTACCCTCCGTTTACCTTTTTATTCTTTTTGTTTTTGTCTCTCATTTGTACATCGAATTAGATACGAGAATACGCATGCAAGCAGAAGCGAAACTAATTTTGGTTTTATTTGCCTGCTGTTGTGTTACCGTGGCATGTTCCCCTCGAGTAACGTACATTGCCGGTACTCGAATTATGTCAACTGTCAATTGTACACCAATCAGAAATTGGTGCGCGCTTTTACGCATCGCTGACTTCAAGTGGGAATTTACTATGTTTACCGCCCAGCGCGAATTACCCAATCAGAATTTTGCGTGCGACCGCCAATGTCAGCTGAAATGAAACATAGGCACGCATTGCGTGCATGAGCTATGTAAGGGTTAGACAATGAACGCGAGTGTTCTATGGGATATAGTGCCTCGAGCATAGATAGAAGGCCACGAGGGCGTAGCCCGAGTGGCACTTCTATCTAATGCGAGAGGCGCTATATCCCATAGGACACGAGCGTTCATTGTCTAACCGTCTTAGAAAATGGTCATATCCGCGAAGAAATTCACACTTGGGAATCACGCTGTTATTTTGTTTTGGATGTCGCCGTAACGTTGGAAGAATTTTACGAATAACAATGCTTTTCTTTCTTTGGAGCTTTGTTTATTCTTTGTTGTTTTGATGGCTCATTTGCTCCGGCTATGAGCCAGTATACAGAGCTCGAGGAACTTGAGGCCGTCCTTGCCACTCAAGAGTTACTTGCTTTTGAGAGCGTAGACATATCCGAGTGCTTGGGGGATGATATGAATTCGACAAAAGTGCACGTTTCCAAAAGCCTGCGACAGTGAACGAAATTGAGCAAAGAGAAAGAGACAGAATTCCAAACCACGGTCAGACCAGTCTTTCGGTTGTTTCTGTGTGTACCAGAGGACAGATGACGTAAAACAAAAGGAACAAAGAACGGCAATAATACAAATGCAAAACAAGACCAAAAATACAATACCTCAAAAACAATAGAAGACAATGAGTACCGGTACACGCAGAAAGACCCAGTCTTTCGTTTAATTTTTCCTAAAAATTGTTAAGTCGAATTTGGTTTTGTTATTTTGGAGATTAATCTCTTGCTTAAGTTATGTAAAGCGAGAACTTCAAATAAAATTGTCATTGTTACAACTGCAAGTTGTTTAAATTAGCAGCCTGTAATTCATTAGTATGCTCTATATACTCATTAGTATGCTCTATTTTCTCATTAGTATGCTCTTTATAGAGCATACTAATTAGGCTTTTAGACAAAGAAAAACAAAAGAATTCATTAGTATGTTCTATATAGAGCTTACTAATGAGTAGTTATTTTACCCCACAATTTCCCTGGGCTTCAAAGCCCCCGCCTCTTTACATAATTTAAGACAGTTTATGGGATATAGAGCACACAAATACTGGGCACTGATTGGCTGAGTGGGTGTGACCATTTTCTAATTTGAAAATTACCTAACTGTTATGAAATACTGAGATCACGAACTGGGACCAAAACTCTATTTAGGTGGAAAAATGCAAAGTTTGCTTTGTATTCTAGCCTAGAGGGTTAGGTATGAAAATAGGTGGGAACAAAATCACAAGTATTGGCCAATTTTTCTTATGGGATTTCCGGAGTTAATAGGGACTTTAAGCAAATCACTACGGAAGACGCTACTACGGCTACCGTGACAAAGGGGACTGGAGAGAGTACGTCCGTGAGCACTCGAGGAACAGAGAAATGCAAAGTTGTTTGCGAAATGGTATCGACGGATAAGAAGTTGAAAGCCTCTCTAAGGTTCTTTTATTTAGGTTTCTGAGAACGGAATGGCATTTTTGAAAAGAACTTGGACTTTATTTTTCTTTGTTGGGACCAAGAGATGATTTCTGAACTAATCTTACAACTTTTGAAATGCCGTACATTTTCTGTATTTTGAACCACAACAAAAACAATCTTTTAAGTGTTCAAAGTACGAATTAAAACGCCTAACTAAATATAATTTTAACTAAAAGTAAATTCAAGCATAAGTAGAATCCTTTCCCCGCATATGTAAAGCATAAAAGCATATTCATTCAACTTCTAAAGCTGGACTTTCAGAGATAAAATCTTACAGCTTGCGAATTTCGCTTCGCTATGCCGGCGCTTCAATTTCAATCGCCAAAACTGTTCGTATATTCGTGATAGAATCACATGTTTTTGGGCGGCAAGTTTAAGAAAAAAGTATATTGTCATTGACTAAAAAGGATATAAGGCCCGTTGAAACACTTTAAACACTGAGAAATCGGTAGAAAAGGATACAGAAGCGAAATAAACTCGACGTAGTAGCGACTACGACCAAACCATCCCGCTCACCTAAAGTATTCAAATTTCATACACTACGGCTGAACATCAGCGACAGACGTGAGAATTGACTTCCGGTAGCCGTAGTAGAGCCCTCCGTCGTCATTGCTTAAAGTCCCTAATGACAAAACTACGGCCCCAGTGAAATGAGCAACCTGTTTCAGTAATCAGTGTTCAACCAGAAAAGTCTTGCATAGAAAGTTAATGCATCCAAAATGAATATAAACGAGAAGTCCAAGGACTACTGTATAACTGATACAACGAGTAAATACATTTGAAACAATATTTCGGCTGGCCAGACCAGCCTTCTTCGGGTTTAAGATGTTACTGAATTACAAAATGAAATACAACATTATATAAAGGAGAATTTTTTTTTTTTTTTTAAGGAGAATGTAAAGGAGAATGTCACAATACATATTTAAAAAAATGGAGGGGTGGAAATGACCTACAAGATAACCAAAACTAAAGGTAAGGCTAGTATACGTAAACTACAATTTATCGCGTCTGTTTATCTAAAATGAAGGCTTATTCGAGGGGGCATTGGGGTTTTCGGCTTTTCGGTTTTTGTCATTTTTGAGATCGGTTTTCGTTTTTTGCACTGAAGATTTCCGGTTTTTCGTTTTTTTGCACTGAAGATTTCCGGTTTTTCGTTTTTTGCACTGAAGATTTCCGGTTTTTCGTTTTTTGCAGTGAAAATTTCCGGTTTTTCGGTTGTGATAACCGTTGCGGTTTTCTTTTCCTTTTTTAAAATCTGGATCTCGGTTTTTATGACAAGCAGTTTTTTTTTTCGGTTTTGAGCAATTTTTATCCCCAGTGCGGTTTTTTGGTTTTCACGGAAATTTTGAGCGATTTTCCGGTTTCTAAGAGGGGCGTACGTGATATGCGTTGTCCCCGCATTTAAAAACATTGTACTCCATGAAAACTTCTAATGCAGCGTAAATGCTCCCTCCCCTCCTTGGGTAACTGGCGCGCATATTATGTTCGCCCCCCTTACAAAGGTGCGGATTCTTAGAATATCGGGTTAGCCCCAGTGTACTTGCATGATTTATTCAGTGAGCGACACACAGACTATTTCCGTAAGTTAAACTTACCCAAGCAGCGTACCGATTATTTGAAACGTAGCTTTGGCTATAGCGGTGCCTTACTGTGGAATTCTCTTCCTGAAAATATTAGGGCGATTAGATCAATTGGGCAGTTTAAGAAGGAAATCGACCGTGCACTAGAAACATTCGATTCCCACTCGGCAATCTTGTAAATCAGTTTTTATAGTTATTTTAATTTTTATAAATGATTATAATTAAAATACTATTAGTGAACTGAAGATTTTTAACCGAGTTTAAATAAAGATCTACTACTACTTCCACACGTGGTCATTTCGTATTCATGAACAAAACTCGGAAAACTGCTTGTCAGCTTCGCCTGTGCCCAGATGCGGAGTAGGTTGTAATCCCAACAACTATTTCTCCATTTGAAAGCCCTTCTAAGCAGGAAAAAATCGATTCAGAAGTATTGGAGCACCTTGAAATTTATATGGAAGGAGTTTGACACCAACTGATGGATAATTTTCAAAGAATGATGGAAAACGTAGCATTGGAGATTTGAGCAGGTTTTGGAGCATTTTATAATGTTAGCGCTCGAGGTCTTAATTCTCATAAATGTTAAAAAAGGAAACATTGAGTTCCAAGAGAGTGGGTCATGACTTTGTCACGTGAAATATAACGTGATACGCAATTGTTCGAGAAATAACGATAGAGAATGAAGGGATGTTACATGGGGCGATTTTTATTGCAACAATTTCTCGCGGCAGCCGCAACAAAATATTGCGTTATAATCATCGTCCGCGCCCTGTTACATGCACGGTATCAACTTTAAACGGAACAACGTTGCGTTAAGAGTCGTCACTTAAAACCCAAATAATTATGCTGGAGATTTATTCTCGTGAAAGTAAAATAAGCAAAAAAGAGAACACTGAGAGCCTAGAAGGCAGTCGTGACAACAGGTGAAATATCACGTGAACACAAGTGTTTTAGAAATAACACTGGAGAATGAAACCAAAAGATTATCTTTAGTAGAGATTTAAATCTTGTGAAAAACATAGGCAAAGAAGGAAACACGGAGAGCCGAGAAGGGAGCCATGATTTTACTTGACACACAAATGTTCTAGAAATAACGCCGGAGAATGAAACCAAATGATTATGTTTAGTTAAGATTTAATTCTCATGAAACTGAAATAAGCAAAGAAGGAAACACGAGCCAAAAAGTTCGTCATGACTTTGTAACGTGAAATATTACAGTGTTCTATTTATAAAAAGTGCGCTTGTGCTTAATAAAAGGACTCGCAACATACATTGTGGAATAGTGTGTAATTCTTCTGTTGGTTTGAATACAAGGCGCTCTGCAAATCATTTTAACTGAAGAAGGATTTTTGTTTGACCCCGCTTTATTTTGCGTGAAGAAATACCCAAGAGTTATCAAAGGTGCGTACTTTTACAGTTATCCAGCGACGTACCTGTAATCGTTGTGATACGTTAATACATAATTTTATTACTATCACGTATACAGGGATTTTTAGCGACTAGAGTGATTTTAGAAATCTCTTGAAACAAAATTAAACGGTCATTGGTAAATAGACAACAGACAACACGCAACCACTCCATTGATCTTCGAAAGATGAAGGCGGGCAGTTGGGCCATGGCGACACTACGAGTACTGTTCATATATTTTCTTCTTTCTCTCTCTCTGCTACTCATAACGAAGCATCGTGCTCAATGCAAATTTCACAAAAGCAAAACATGTTTACCGTCTCGCTTCGTAATGTGCTGTGATCCCAATGCGGCCTTGCTGAATCATGCTTTTTTGCATTTGTATTGAATGGAATGTTACTCGCCGAAAAATTAATAGTTTCTTTGTTTTGGAAAACCTCAAAAGGTGGAAATGAGGAATGTTATTGATCAGTCCCTCGGGGATATGTGATATGTTCCCTTCGTGGCGTACCCGAGGGCGTATATCACATATCCCCTCGCTACTGGTCAATAACCCTTACATATTTACTCTTGCTTATGTGACGTTTATTCAGCTTATTTTCCACCTAGCTCAGTTTTCTTTGTTCTTTTCAGGGGAATATATCACATAACCCCGTTCATTAAGTGTCTGAAGAGCTGGGTGCGGCTTTGATTGTAACAGGGGAGAGGCGGGGCTGAAAACAATTACTGATAACAATAGCAAAACAAAGGATTATATATTCCCTTCGTCATATTCTCCCAACATATCCCCCCCCCCCGACATATTCCCCTCGACATATCCTTCTCGCCTTATTCCCCTCATAATAGAATTACACAAACGGGAAGACAAAATAGAGCATTACAAGGAAAACACTCTAGCATCGGTCAATATTTTTTGTTTACATAAAAAAAAGACAAATTCATCAATCTTATTCCTACGTAATTAGCTTGCCGGTCACGACCAAAAAGCGAAATGTTAATAACATTATTCGATGGTATCGTACCTCGATTCAGGTTTCGGGTCTTCAATAATGTATGACGCCTCGTTTTACGTTTGAACCTGAATATGTTTCCGCCGGTTTCCCTTGGAAATCACACCGACATCCACTCCATTGATCTTCGAAAGATGAAGGCGGGCAGTTGGGCCATGGCGAGACCACGAGTACTGTTCATACATTTTCTTCTCTCTCTCCCTTCTTCTACTCATAACGAAGCAACGTGCTCAATGCAAATTTGGCAAAAGCAAAGCAATCGCTTAGCCATGTGCCGTGATCCCAATGCGGCCTTGATCATGCTTTTTAGCATTTGAATTGAACGGAATGATAAAGCAGAGCGGGAATTATATCAAGCTGATATTTTACAAAGTTTGTGACGTTCAAAGTTCTTTCTCTTCTTTTACTCCTTTTCAAAATTCCGATTTTTAAACTTCACATATTTGTTCTTTAACTGTTTGTCTTATAATTGTTTTATGTTGACTTCGAAAGAGAAAAACAACAAAGCAAGCGTGAAATCAACGCCTCTATGTTAGTTTATTCCGTTCTTTGAGTTGTTGAGCCGGTATTTAAAGATTTAACTTGTGCTTTCATACCAGAAGAACACTTGCTTAACCGTTGCTTTAAAATAAGTTTTGTTTTACTACTTTTCCGTTGTAGACACTTATTATACATTTAAAGTTTTTAACTCGTGAATATACGACGCTTAATGAACGAGTTATAGCAAACGGTGGCAAATATGCAAATTTTAACCTTGTTCTTTATTTTTTCCTTTCTTTTTTTAATGGAAATTTGATGAAGTTGACAACCTTTATCGAAATTGAAGTACTTTATTCAAAATTGCCACTAAAAACATTCAAATCTGAATTAAAAACTGTGGCCATTTTTGTCATTAAAGTTATTTATCGCGGTGACGCCGCTAAATGTACTAAAGGTCAACTTTCATATATCGTCAGTGGATATGTTCCTCAAGTGAATAAATATCCTTGCGTTTTTCTATTGAAAAGCGTAGGTAGACCTTAAATATCACACATATATTGTGGATTACGGTATAGACTCATGCATATAATTTAAACATACCTTAACACTGCGTTACTCTTTTTTCGAGTAGTATAGATAAATTTGGCAATCTTATCGTAGGTGTTAATCGATGCAATAAAGCTTCCACAAACTGGAAGTTTTCCTCAACGAAATCAACTAAGCACATGTCTAAATTCAGATTTTCTATTTGATTACATTTCGACACCTTTTTGTAAGGAAGGGTCGCTCAAATATGAACCATCACCAGCAGCAGCGAACCAAGGACCGCACAAGACTGCCGAAGTCGAGAAGCCGAGTTCGGCTCAGATGAAAAGGCCCTCGTGGAAAGTAACTTTTATGTAAGCGATGGCCTTCACTCAGCCTCCAGCTTAAAAAGCGCAGTAGATTTACTTCGCGCACCCAAGCCATGCTGGCCACTGCTAACCTTCGCCTACATTAAATCGCCTCGAGTCATGCGGAAGTCATGGGAGCGTTCACATCCGAAGGTCAAGCGGGCTCCACAACCTAGATTTCGGCAAAAATACCGGTCCAGCGATGGCTTGGGGTGTACTGGGACTTGAAGTCTGATGCCTTCACATTCCAGATTTCGCTGGGAGATAAACCTTTCTCATGAGGAGGAGCTGTCAGTAACATACAGCCTCTACGATCCCCTGGGCCTTGCAGCATCAGTCATCATCAGGGGAAAGCAGCTTCTGAGATCAATGACCGCACATCTCGATGACTCGCACGCGGTCACGTTGAACGCACCGCTATCGGTAGAACAAAACCCTGCATGGGAAGATTGGTGCTATTGCCTTCAGTCGCTAGAGGAGCTGAAGTTTTCCGGCTCTTTCAGCGTCAAACCGCTAAAAAATGCTGCATGTTTAGAGCTCCACACTTTTGGGCTCATACCTAAGAACATTCCAGCCAACCGGTGAAGTCCAAGAAGCATTCGTCCTTGGCAAGGCTAAGCTCACTCCAGCCCATGCGACAACCATTCCCCGTTTACAGCTCTGCGCAGCTGTAATGGGAGTTGAGTTATCCAAGCTCATCACAGAAAAACTCGAGCTGAAGCATGGTGTAGTGATTTACAACTCGGACAGCTCTATGTTAGTAACAGTGTGGAAAGTCCCGCAGAATCCCAGCACCGAATCAATGGAATTATTTATCTACCAAACTGAATCGCGCAGATCTGGCTACTCGATGAGAAGACCAGAAGCAAGCCACCTAAAAGAGAGTACGTGGCACACAGGACCGAAGTTCCTTTCATAAGCGACCTCACAACCTCCACTCGTAAGGGAAACACAGCCGCAGAAGTGTGCGCACAGATGTAAAGATCCTAGCCACTGAAGTGGAGACCCGCACGACTCTTGGATTAGAACGTTTTTCAAGGTTCTCGCTATTGGTAACTCTACAAGGTGCAATCGCTAGACTGATTACTGTCGTACAGACACGACACGCAGCAAAATCCGGGATCAAGAGGATGTTCCTCCTACACAAGTGTACGACCAAGCAAAGGCGGCAATCATCACAATTATCCAGCATGAAGCATTCGGGAATGGCATCGAGTATCTGCAGTGCTCAGAAAAGCTTCCCAAGACACGAACTTTAGCGAACCTGTGCCCTGTCATCGACAAAGATGGAATTCTTCGAATTGGCAGCCGACTTAACCAAGCAGATCTCAGCAACGAAGAACGTCACCCTATCGTCTTGCCGAGCTCATATCGCATTTCAGCCCTTATAGTCCGGCGTTTTTATGACTAACTACAACACCAAGGAAGGCTTTTCACACATGGCTTAATCAATGGCTTTGAAATCGCTTCAGGGTCTTTCTCTAAAATATCTCACCTTTGTCAAAACGAATGAAACCGAACTTATCTGACACACTTTCGGTGGATCGAGGTGGATGCCGAAAAGAATGGCCAAAGGAATAAAACTGAGCCTTCAAGCAAAAAATCCAGCGCTATCACCCATTTCTGAAGGACACACTTAAAGCGGCGTGAAGTTGTAATGTTTTTCTTCTTCATAGAATCAGTTCGTTATCGTGGTATTCTACGAATACCAGGCAGGCAAGGAGTGTGCTGTAACACTAGAAGAAAACTTACTACCCAGCGAGCAGTGAATTCCTTGCGTAGAAAACAAAAACGTAAAATTATCTTCAAAGGAAGGGCGAAACGTTTTATTACTTTGTCAAGTTTGGCAGATGAAATAACACTGTATTCAATACAACGATCCTTTCTATTGAAAGTAAATGATAAGATGGGTTTAAATCTGTTTATGCTTGTTTGAACGGTGTTTTTTTTTTACATCGAGCTGTGCTATGCGTGCGCTAATCACGCCATCATAATTTTAAGAAACTTTTAAGGTAAAAACACGGCAAGTTTGCATTATTTACTCATTTTTTCGACGTTTGTAACTTTGAAAACCTGTAAAAAGTTATTCTATCGAATTTGTTTTGTTTCAACGACGGCGTATTCAAAACAGATAATAATGATTGTATGCACAGCAGATTACAAAAAAATGCATTATCACGGAGGAATGTAGTGCTCATTGATTTGAAATCATTACTAAGCGTGGATGCCATTTTGATTGTTGCATAGCGGGCTCGCTTAAATGCAGTAGTTACATCAATGTGTGCATGCGCGAGAGGCCAAACAAGTTTGCAAACTTGCTTTACCGGTTCAAAGTTAATTTATTCGTCCATGGCGGCTCGATCAAAAGAACTAACGGATGCTCGCAGTGGTTTCTTTCTCGTTCGGCATAGCTCGGCGTAGAAGAATCCACTGCTCGCAGGGTAAACACCTACATGACTCTCGCTATATTTGAAGATTTTTTATATCGAATCTTCCCGCAATTACCTATTCCTATCAAGGGCTAGCGGTTGCAACGTCCTCTCTCGATAGGTGGCAAATTTACTTTAACAATTCCTATTCAGTTGATGCCAACTTTCAGTGTTTTATTACCACCGACGTTAAGCACGTAGAAACTTATCCCTTTCCCCATTTGTAAATAATCGTTCGAGCCCTTCGAATCCCTCTTCGTACGTGCCTGTTCATAAAATCAAAATGCGAACTTTCTCAGCGAGTTTAGCCACTTTTGCTTCAGTTCCGATTCTTAAAAATAATGCACTGAGATAAAATAATATGAGAAGTATTGTTCTACACTAAAAGATAGACATTTCTCGAATACTGTACCACAGTGACCTCTCACAGGAAAACGATACTAACGGATGCCGTTCGCACGGCATGAACGCACAGCTAGTGAACCGATGATGAACGGCTGAATAAATATTATGAACAGCTAGCGGTGAATGGATGAACGGCTAAAGAAAAAATTTGAATTGCTGGCTGTGAACGGATGAACGGCTAAAGAAAAAAATTGAACGGCTGGCTATGAACAGATGAATGGCTTAAGAAATAATTCGAACGGCTGCCAGTGAACGGATGAATGGCTAAAGAAAAAAAATACTTCGAGCGACTCGCAGTGAAATGAACGGCGGAACGATTAAAAGAAAACACTCAGTTGCCGACAGCGAAAACCAAAACGTAAATGTTTTATGATCTAAAAATCTAAACTCTTCAAGTAAATTGATCGCTAATTGTTACATTTAAAACAAGCATTATTTAATCGACGATAAAAACATGTTTGTCGACGGGCATCGAACGTTGAGTGAAAGTTGAAAGCATGCAACTCATATTCACTGAAGCACAACATTTTTCTGTAATTTACATACCAAACGATTTTCAGGAAACGCTACACACTTTTTGACAGCCAATCGCGCGATTGTTTCGACAATTGGGCCTCTTTACACTGGGCAAGTAAAAAGTGAACGCACTTGACTTAGCATATCATTAAAGTCGGCAAATTGAAAGGATTCAAGTAAGACTTCTGCAAAACCATCGAAACTCAAGTCGACTTATTGTGCCGTGGGGCGGATCACCATGCCAATCAAGCCAATTAACTCCATTTCTTCGCAAACATCGTGGCATCGCTGATTTCGACTGTTTAGTGACCTTTGGTAATTGGTACAATGTAGCTGCAAGTTGTTTTCGAAATTATCAAATTATTGTCAAACGATGGCCACGAAGGACACGATTCGCCAATTCCTTCGAATTTGATCCTTATGCATACGACAACGGTGTCTTTGTCATCGAGTGTATTCGCGCAAGACATCGTCATCAAAATTGAACATCTGAACAGCTAATTCTACAATTTACAGCTTGTGAATCATTAATTGGTTATGTTATTTTGGCCCGGAGTCCCAAATGCAGTAGTCATGCAAAATTCATGTGTAAAATTATTTCTGCACTTCATGTTTACTTATTATTAAAATAAATCTTGAATGGAACTAAAAATTATAATCGAAATTAAAGACGGTAGGGAACGTTTGGTAGGCAGAAAATAAAAATTAAACCCTTTGAAGTTTGTTGTAGTTGTCGGTAAAAAAGACATAACTACCTAGTGCTTGGCGGTCCCTTGGGAAAAGTGGTAAAAGTGCACCGAATTTGCATATGTCAAAACGGTAATTTAAAACCTGAAAACACGCTGGCACAGGCGAAAGTCTCAAGTTTTTATATAAACTTCTAAGAAATTCTCTGTTTTCTTTCTTCATTTCCAAGTATTCCACCGCGCTAAAACATCGCAGAAAGTTTGGAGCGTCTTCGGGCTGGGAATAAACATAAGCCGCGTTTGGTTTCGCGAGCGTTCCATCGATCCAACCGCGTGATCTTCATCTAAGTGAGAAAAACATTCGTCGCTTGATTCTTGCTCGTTTTAAGAGCGGGACTGTTGTCTGGCTTGAATCTCGCTCGTGTCTGGCCAAACAGATGCTCGATGACATTTCTGGGAGAGAAAAACTAGCTGTTTTACATGTATTATGGAAGATCATACAGCGCAATTATTTCCTGAGTCGGCAAATGTTTCCAAAGCTCTAGCGCTCTGAATATTGACTGTCAGTACAATCTGAAAAATAATTATTCTCGGAAGCTGTTCCTTTTCGAAACTATCATGCTATCCGTTAGACAAATTTGCCGAAGCGTTGTTAAACGCTTCAAACTATCCGTTAGACGAATTTTTTTCTCAAACGATATTAAACAACGTTTCGAACGGGTGAAGATTTATTTGAACGGCTGAATTTTTTTTCCCGAACAGTTAACTTAAGCCGTTCGAACGGCTGAATATTTTTCGTGAACGGCTGAATATTTTAAGTGAACGGGCGACCCTTGCCGTTCAAACGGCTGAATATTTTAAGTGAAGGGATGACCCTTGCCATTCGAACGGCTGAATATTTTAAGTGAACGGCTAGCCGAAGCCGTTCGAACGGCCTGCTACTGTTCGTGAACGGCAGGTGAACGGCAAGTGAACGGTATAACCGGTTCGAACGGCTATCCGTTAGTACCGTTTTCCTATGAGAGGTCACACACAGCTTTTTCCAAGTATTTCCAATCTATATTTCTTTGCCTTGGAACGGGCAAAAGGCCGCACTTGTGGAATTACAGATAAAAGTTTACAGCCCATGGAAAGAAGAAAGGAAGGAGTGAAAATTTGCATATTGTCTCCGTCTGCTATAACTCGTTCATTACGCTTCACTTATTCACGAGTTAATTACTCATGCGCGTAGCGGCATGAGTTATAAAATGGCCTCTGTTTTCCTTATTTTTTGTCACGATTTTGCATACATATTTTAAATTGTGCCTTTCCGGTTTATAGCTTTGCCCTTTGCACTTCTGGTTTAGAGACTTCCGGCTACTCTCACTTCTGGCAAAACATCGTTACTGAAGTGTCACGACAGCGTCTCCTACAACCCTTCTCACATTAGTAATTTTCACGTCAGGTATATATTCAACTCACAAGAATGACTGGCTTCATTGTGGTACAGCCTTCGTTTATAAAACATTCAATAGTAACGTGGTTTGCTGGAACGATGACTGAATGAAAGGAGTAACTCTTCTCCATGTCGGACGTCTTCTTATCTTGTTTAAAATATTAAAGTATAAATTGCTTCTTTTCTCATGGTGCATTAAAATATATGACAAATGTTTCTTACGCATGCGCATGACATACGCTTTCCGTAATTTGGTCTTATTGGTGCATAAGACAGTCCTGTATTTCTCCCATCGAAGTGAACGTTGCTTTTATACACAGCATACAACTTGAGGCCGAATTTGTCGCGATTCTGTAGAAATAAGAGCTATTTTTAATCAGAGTTCTTCCGAGGCAAAAATGCCAAACATCGATCCATCGTGCTCGTAAGCATTATTGTCAATTGATTCCACATTTTACTGCCGATCCTCTACAATGCCTGTGCCGGAGTAGTCCTCGCTGCCTGTGGCGAGTAATTTCAAGACTTTTTTGAAGAAAGAACAATAGAAACATACGTGAAAACGGCGTCGTTATATCAGATTTTAACAAATTTGGACTTCGGGACTGGACTTCTGTGGATTATGGACTTTGGAATGCGTGCCATATTAATGTCTATTTTTACTGAATTCATTGCTTTTAAAAGTAGTCTTTTCAAATGTAACAGAAATAATTCACGGTTTGGGAATTAATAGACGAGTGTGGATTTGATCGGGAATCAATAAATTACATATTTAAGCGAGTACAGAAAAATCAACGCGTCTTAGCGTCTATATATATTTTAAATTCAACTGCTGGTCTGATTGGTTGACACGCGACCTCGTGATCCACTCTTGATTTCAAGATGGCGGAAAATCTCTTCGGTGTTGACTTGAAAAGCAGATGAAAGAATCACAGCATGCAAATTTTCAAGACAATGCACGGCGTTCATGGATGGGTAGGACCGTTTGATATTCTGTTCGCCGCTTATTGCTCCGTCAAGTTTTGTGTTTTATATAACTTGCCATTTCAGTTAGCGATTGTGGTTTCAAGTGTCGGCTACTGAATGCAGTAAATGTAGTGTGGTCTTACTTTTTAGACTTAAGACTTTTTAAGCCTATGTTTCTCCATAAAAGCACTCAAAACACTTGGAAATCAATACTGCCATAGGTTAAGACGCCACGAGTTCAAGCTGTGTACAGCTTTTTGTTCCACATATTCTACATACATGTATCAAAGCTTTGTACGTTTATGGCTTTGCACATTCACAGGCGTTGCCCCGCTAAAATTAAAAAAATAGCCCGGTCGTTTACTGATTTTGTTGCTTTTAAAAGTAGTCTTTTCATGATTTGGGAAATAAAAGACGAGTGTGTATTTCATCGGGAATGAATAAATTTAATATTCAAAGCGAGTGCAGTTGTGCAATCTTACATTACAGACGGTCGCGTAATACTGTTTTTGAGAATTGCTAAAATTGAAAAATAGCCCACTCGTTTACTGATTTCATTGCTTTTAAAAGAAGTCTTTTCAAATGTAACAGAAAGAAGTCACTGTTTGGGAAATATTAGACGAGTGTGGATTTGATCAGGAATCAATAAATTAAATATTCACGGCGAATACAGAAAACGTATCTTGACGTGTTCTTCAGTGTGTCACGCAAAATTCGTTGAGGGGGAAGGGTGCGTGACCCATTTGAAATAAACCGTAAAACTTTCTTATGCATGCGCATGAGTACAGGCTACCAGTGTAGCCTCTTGTTAAAATAACAATACTCAACGGAAAGATGGAGACTCTCTGATTGCTTGAAATACCTAAAAGCTGGTAAATCAAACGACTCTCCAAGTTGCACATCACATCATCGCCAATCACTTGCATTTCTCTTTTAAGTTACAATCTTGTATTCTTCTGTTTATAGTTTTTGGATAGTTTTTTCGTCATCAAAATAATATTGCTGATCCTTACTCAAAAGTAGGTAGAGTCTTTATGGCTCTATCCCTCGAAACGCTATATTTTTTGTCCAAATTGGCTAAAAAATATTTCTTTCGTTCATTAACTGCAGTTGAGCCGACATTTAAAAACTTGACTGCACTTGTGAGTCGACTTTAAAACAAAAACAAATTGCCTACAAATAGTGTTGAAAGGAACATTTATGTTGTGTTTTGCAGACTAAAATATAAACTTAGATGTCCTTCCATTGTCATCCATTTGACAATCTGAATTAATGATAACATGCCTCAATTATGAAAACCTTTTTCTGTTAAGCAACACAGGATAGAACTCTAGGTCCATTCTAACAGAATATTTTTTTTATTTTGCTTTGAAAAAAAAATCACTCATAGAATCAGGCTTCTGTATGTTGACACGACATGCACTGCCTCTTGCCTGTTTGTACGTAAATTTGTACCGATCTTTATCAAGCAAACAGGCTTATTGCACATGATTGACCAAAGTGAAATTGTGACCTCTCACAGGAAAACGATACTAATGGATGCCGTTCGCACGGCATGAACGCACGGCTAGTGAACGGATGATGAACGGCTGAATAAATATTATGAACGGCAAGCGGTGAACGGATGAACGGCTAAAGAAAAAATTTGAACGGCTGGCTGTGAACGGATGAACGACTAAAGAAAAAAAATTGAACGGCTGGCTATGAACAGATGAACGGCTTAAGAAATAATTCGAACGGCTGCCAGTGAACGGATGAACGGCTAAAGAAAAAAATACTTTGAGCGACTCGCAGTGAAATAAACGGCCGAACGATTAAAAGAAAACACTCAGTTGCCGACAGCGAAAATCAAAACGTAAATGTTTTATGATCTAAAAATCTAAACTCTTCAAGTAAATTGATCGCTAATTGTTACATTTAAAACAAGAACATTATTTAATCGACGATAAAAACATGTTTGTCGACAGGCATCGAACGTCGAGTGAAAGTTGAAAGCATGCAACTCATATTCACCGAAGCACAACATTTTTCTGTAATTTGCATACCAAACGATTTTCAGGAAACGCTACACACTTTTTGACAGCCAATCGCGCGATTGTTTCGACAATTGGGCCTCTTTACACTGGGCAAGTAAAAAGTGAACGCACTTGACTTAACATATCATTAAAGTCGGCAAATTGAAAGGATTCAAGTAAGACTTCCGCAAAACCATCGAAACTCAAGTCGACTTATTGTGCCGTGGGGCGGATCACCATGCCAATCAAGCCAATTAACTCCATTTCTTCGCAAACATCGTGGCATCGCTGATTTCGACTGTTTAGTGACCTTTGGTAATTGGTACAATGTAGCTGCAAGTTGTTTTCGAAATTATCAAATTATTGTCAAACGATGGCCACGAAGGACACGATTCGCCAATTCCTTCGAATTTGATCCTTATGCATACGACAACGGTGTCTTTGTCATCGAGTGTATTCGCGCAAGACATCGTCATCAAAATTGAACATCTGAACAGCTAATTCTACAATTTACAGCTTGTGAATCATTAATTGGTTATGTTATTTTGGCCCGGAGTCCCAAATGCAGTAGTCATGCAAAATTCATGTGTAAAATTATTTCTGCACTTCATGTTTACTTATTATTAAAATAAATCTTGAATGGAACTAAAAATTATAATCGAAATTAAAGACGGTAGGGAACGTTTGGTAGGCAGAAAATAAAAATTAAACCCTTTGAAGTTTGTTGTAGTTGTCGGTAAAAAAGACATAACTAGCTAGTGCTTGGCGGTCCCTTGGGAAAAGTGGTAAAAGTTCACCGAATTTGCATATGTCAAAACGGTAATTTAAAACCCGAAAACACGCTGGCACAGGCGAAAGTCTCAAGTTTTTATATAAACTTCTAAGAAATTCTCTGTTTTCTTTCTTCATTTCCAAGTATTCCACCGCGCTAAAACATCACAGAAAGTTTGGAGCGTCTTCGGGCTGGGAATAAACATAAGCCGCGTTTGGTTTCGCGAGCGTTCCATCAATCCAACCGCGTGATCTTCATCTAAGTGAGAAAAACATTCGTCGCTTGATTCTTGCTCGTTTTAAGAGCGGGACTGTTGTCTGGCTTGAATCTCGCTCGTGTCTGGCCAAACAGATGCTCGATGACATTTCTGGGAGAGAAAAACTAGCTGTTTTACATGTATTATGGAAGATCATACAGCGCAATTATTTCCTGAGTCGGCAAATGTTTCCAAAGCTCTAGCGCTCTGAATATTGACTGTCAGTACAATCTGAATCAAAGGGCTCTTAAAGCCATCTCGTTAAAGCGTTAGAACGTGTGGTTAATAAAAACAAAATAGAAGAATTGATAGTGAATATGGTAAAGATGCCGTTGTAGCGCACCTTTAGATTAAGTCTACTTAAAATACGTACATGAAAACATCACATGATGCATATTAGCCAATAGAAATTTATGTTCACGAAATGGGCTTTACATTTTCAAAAAAAAACAACTTTAACATAAAAGGCTGATCAGACAGCAAATTTGTTCGATTTCTTTTAATAAGATATGCCCGATATTTCGGTTAGACAAAACTAACCTTCATCAGGGGCTAGGAAAGCTTAGTGAAGATGGAAACAAACGGTTACAATATTTAAAATGGGCTAAGATAAATTGCTGGCACACGATAGGCTAATAAACAAGTAACGGTCCAGGTATATATTGCTACTGTTTGTTCTAGTGGTCCTTGCATTTTTACAGAAGTTATTTACATTTTCACGCTAGTAACTAAAATGGGGTCCTATTATTTGGTTATACAATAGACGTGTTTAGGAAATGTTATAGGCTGGGCCTTATCATCATCATTATTATTTTTTTTTTTTGCAAAAGGAGGGGAACCCGTGCCCCTCTGCTAACAACTTCTCTGTACAGCATTGGGGGATCTTTTCTCATCAGTGCTCCACTTTTTCAAGACCAAAAGCCAGAATAATCCTCAACTTCGACGACTAAGGAGAGCTTTTTTCACAAGATTTGGTGCCGTTTTTTCACCACAAGCAAGAAAGCGTCTTGTAACCATCTGTCTTCGCTTTGGTGAGTGCGTGCTTTTCAATTTGGGTTTTGGTCTCGCGAGTTTTCTCGCCCGCGCGTTACGTGGAGATGGCCGCGCGTACCGCACACCAGCCGTTCGCCCACACTAGAACTTACTGTCCGCTTGATAGTGGAGGAAAACCTGGATCTTGACTCGCTCAGTATAGCGCAGTCGTTACCGAACTTTAAGGAAGAAATCGTTGGGACAGAATCGGCCACGCGGTTGGCGGCATCGGGCTTTGACTGCGAAAGCCGCGTTATCCCTTTACGCCTTTTACGGCAAAAAGCACTACACGTGTCATGCTTCATTCCCGTTGAATTCCCCGATGAAAACCTGCTACAACTCGTGGAACAATACGGCGACCTCAAAGCGCGAGCAGTCCGCCGGCTTTGCTTCAAAGCTACGCGCACATCGAGAACGGCATCCGTGTCGTAGAATTCACACGTTAACAAAAGGCAGTGCCACGCAAATAAGTCACTCAAGGGCTCGAGTTATTTTTTTAAGTACACTGGCCAGCCAATACTATGCTACCGGTGCCAGTCTTCCGAGCGCGTTGTTAAAGACTCCCCGAAGGCGAAACGCCGCGAGGCGAACCGCGAAGCTCCAGTGCCCGGAGGGGGAACACCAGAGGCCTCCCGACCCCTACTACAGCAACCAGCAACGACACTCCCCCTGTAACCACAATAGGCCATTTGCACGATAGCGTCATTTGACTACAACTACCAGAACTCATTTCGTTTTTCCTTTCTTATTTAAATTTTGTAATCCCAGTGAGGTTTAAATAACAAAGGTCCTAATTTGCACTACAAAACAAAAAAATGAACCTCCGTGCGACCCTTCTCCAGAAACTGCCGGCCACCCCCTATTACCGATGCCGTGAGCGTAAGCGTGAGAAGTCCTGTCTCGTGGTAATTTAAATACAGCAGATGATCACACGCGTTTGGCGGAGATCAAAGATCTCCTAAAAACGCCATCATTCGCAGTAAAAAACAGTGGATAAAGCTGGGGGAAAAACCGACCAAGTATTTCCCGGGAGTATTTCTACCAGCTTGAAAATCAGCGACAAACACGCGACTCAATTTCAGAGTTGCGTGCCAACAATTCAATCGTGACTTCCGATAAAAATATTCTTCGCGAATGTCGCGATTTTTATCGTAACCTCCATTCGGCTGAACAAGTTTATTTATCTAGCCAAGACTGGCTTTTAGACCAACTGGATAAAACTCTGGCATCTGAAGACCAGGAGAAATGCGAAGGTGACCTCACACTCTTCGAATGTCAATGTTTTGTAATAACGAAATATAATATCCAATTTATTCAACACTTTTGAACAGTTTTATGGTAAAATATTTATTGATTTCAAAGTTGCGTTTGTGAGTTTATTTTTAGAGATTTGAATTTACAAAATGGTAATTAGATGACGCCGACCCGGGACTTTTCCATTATTTCTACGCCAATTTACAATGCGCAGTTTACAGCTTGAGGATAATAATTTGATAAATACTAAAAAATAAACTGTGGAAAAACGTAAGAATTCACTAGCATCCGTGAGATTTTCAAAACAGATCACCATATCTGTACAAGCCATGTCGGGATGCAATCCCGAACGCCATTATGAAACAACGGATCAGGAGGTTCTTCAAGCTCCAAGAAACACTACTCAAAAACAGAATAAAACAAGAGAACTAGCATAACGAAGGCATAGACTGGAAACAATAATTCTATAAATGGCAGTGAGTGTGCACAGCATGTAAACTGACCTCCTGTCATTAAAGAGATTTATATCCCAAAGATAAAAGAGTCATACAATACATCGAGCATTTGTCACATCTCTATTTTGGTGATCAAAGGGGAACAAATATCTCGTAGACCTTCTTGGTTTCTTGCTCTTGCTTTCACAAAGGATAACACAGGAATGAATGATCATGACAGTGGAACGCTCAAAAAGGTCTTATCTGAATACATGCATTCCAAAGATATCCATAACGGAAACTAGTGTAGTAATTAACCCTTTCAACATATCTATGATAAAAACACTCAATTACTACCACAAACAGACTCAGTAGTTGGGGTTAAACGTATGTTTATTCAATAAACCGCCAAACCCAAAGGGGAAAAAGAATAAAAAAAGGGTTTGAGAAGAAGAAGTTACGATGTGGGAGAGAGTCTGGTTGTGATAGAATGGAGAATTTTAAAGTTATTTTCGTTGGAAAGAGTGAGATAGATTAAATATGCGTCACTCTTCTAATCGCCATGCGATTTAATAAAAGCTGTAGGCGCTCGATTACAAAAAGCAAATGTAGCGCCTCCGCGACGAAAACTGTGCGAGGAATACTGTGTGAGGAATACTGTGCGGGATTAAACCTAATGGCTGAAAGAGCATTATACTGGTGAGCCAAGATAGGCCTGTACGATCCCCGAGATTGACAAACGAATAATGGTGAAGAGGGCGACAATTGTACACTAGCTAAATACTGCCTAAGCGCGGTGACAGGACAAAGGGGCGAACCGGGAATAAACGGCAAGGGAATTTCTAAAACCCGCTCCCGAAACAGGAGTGTCTTAGTGCGCGTGATGCGCAACAAAACCCCTTGCGGTGTGAAAGTCATGCTAGATAGTGTCAAAAAACACGCCTGGAAATCGCCAATTTCAGACTACTAAATTAGAGATACGTAAAAAAGAAAAGAAGGCTACTAAAAATAAAGCACGCATGCAGACGTGCAAATGATTATCTAAATCGAAAAGACGGGACAATTGTAAAAGGATCTCAACAGTGATCGGTTCTTTTCGTGCGACACAATCACCCAAGATCCGATGCACCGCTCGTTTGGCAAGATAAACGTCATATTAAATCGTCAAGAAAGGCAAAACTGGCACCACACGAGCGGTTAATATGTGAAATAATGCTCAAATAATTAACGATCGAACGGTATGACGTTAACGAACGTGACAAAAAAAACTAAATAAAGCAAATAAACGGATTTGGAAACTGGGAAAGGCATGCAAGAAATCGAAATATTGGCAAAACAATAAATATGTTCGCATATAGCATCTCATAGAGCGCTTTGTGGAGTCGCAAAAAGCATGGACCTGGATAGTTCCTAAATACTGCTGCAAAGCGTCGATGTGATCTGCGAGATAAAATTGAAAAACAGATTGAAAGAAAGAAAAATCAATAAACTTAATAAGGATCTATGAAAATAAATGGAAGTAGCTACTTAATATACATTAAAAACGAACATAGAGTCGCTAGGAAATACTTGGGTAAGGTTCAAGGTAGCTACGGCATGCTGCAAATAGTCTGAGTACGAGGAGTCTAAGTGAGAACGACACAACGCATCCGCTAAAACGTTAGACTATGACTTCCCGCTAATGTAACGCGCAGATAAACGGATATTGTTAAGAGACAGCAACAACCAAATTTCACGTAGACAACGCTGCATGAAGGCGTTCGTTGAAC
This sequence comes from Cladopsammia gracilis, assembly GCA_022457155.1. Taxonomy (NCBI): domain Eukaryota; kingdom Metazoa; phylum Cnidaria; class Anthozoa; order Scleractinia; family Dendrophylliidae; genus Cladopsammia; species Cladopsammia gracilis. The sequence continues at coordinate 23,595 of JAJGOT010000393.1, forward strand.
GTTGATTGTTCAGTGCGTATACGCTGACCTGATTGTAAGCAGTTCGAGCTGGTTAATGTTCAAATATTGACTAGCAATAAAAGGAGGAAACTTGGCATGGAAGAATTCCCCAAAACACACTGCACCACAAGCATCAAGACAAGCATCACATGCCAACAGTTCTGGATCGACACAGTAATGGCGGTCGGAATTGTTGCTCTTGCTTTCACAAAGGATAACACAGGAATGAATGATCGTGACAGTGGAACACTCAAAAAGGTCTTATCTGAATACATGCATTCCAAAGATATCCATAACGGAAACTAGTGTAGTAATTAACCCTTTTAACATATCTATGATAAAAACACTCAATTGCATCACCTTCCTGACTCTTCAACGAACCAGATACAAACACGAATAAAAAGTCAGAAAAGATTGTTTGTGAAGCAAAGTAACAGGTGAAGTTAAATCGAATTTAAGAACTCTACTAACTTACCGTTTCCTAAACACAGATTTTAAAAGCCCGTAATCGTCACACTCGTCGGACTCCATCCTCAAACACGTGCAGACTGCACAATCGGTCAAACTCGAAACGCAACATTCATATATTTTCCAACTAGGGTTGAGTGAGGCATGAAGTGGAACTTGAAGACAGTTTGGACAATAAAGTTTATGTTTCGTGTTTTTGTTTCGTGCCATTTTAAAGTTATTTCTGCTTCTTTTCTTTCTTTGTTTTTTGTTTTTTTCATCCGCATTTTATCATCCGCATTTTGTTATCCGCATTTTAATATCCGCCGTCCGCCATCCGCCATCCGCCGCCATCCGGTCCTCATTTTACAGAACGGTGAACTCTCATAACTCATAACTCTCATAACAGTGAACTCCTAGACGACCGGCACAACAGTCATTTGTATTCCCGATTCAACTCCAGACACGTCCTCAAAAGAACCAGAGACTGTTATCATAATACTGATACGTTTTTACAACAAGGTACAATAATTCACTCACTAGTTTTCTCGTTGTTTATGTTCATATTGGCGCCAGAACAGCAACCATAACTATGGGAACTATACAACCTCCGGTCAGGAAGTAAAATTGCAGTTTAATACCGATGCCTTGGATTTTATTTATACTTCACCAGAAATCCGCAAACATTTCCTTCCAGCAAAAATTTTAGCTGTCTCCGCGACCCGCAAAATATCCTTGTGCACGGTAGCTAAATTAACAAAACTATGACGTCTTTCCCATACTATTGCATAATCAAACCGTAATAGCAATGAATCAAAATTGAACAAACGCAATTTTGCTTTGCCATATCGCTCATATTAAAACACAAACTTTCCCGTCCCATTTAACTTTCTTAAAACGTCTCCATTCGTAAAAATACACCGTGAAATTCTCAAACTGCGTTTGCCAAAAAAAAAAAAACGCAAGGCAGCTTAAATGGCTTTACGACAAATGATTGAAACTGATAGGTGACGTGAGATATCGAAACTTAAGAAGAACTTAATACCTTTGCGGTAACGTAATGTGAGATATGACAAGTTCATCACAAGTTTTGACATCCCGATACCCAAGGGAAATTAACAATAGGTCCGGGGGTGCTCCCCAAAAGTTTTAGGAGCAGTATGTGACGCCCTTCTTGAAATCCTAACCGGTTTAACCAACCATATCCTCAATGCCCTAATATAGCTTCTATAAAGAAGAAACAACTAACCCCCCCCGGACAAAAGTCCACAAAAATTTGTTAACAACTTTTGTCCTCATATTCTACTGACTCCTATATCTCGTTTCGCGCGCATGCGCTTTAACGAGATAAAAATAATTATTCTCGGAAGCTGTTACTTTTCGAAACTATCATGCTATCCGTTAGACGAATTTGCCGAAGCGTTGTTAAACGCTTCAAACTATCCGTTAGACGAATTTTTTTCTCAAACGATATTAAACAACATTTCGAACGGGTGAAGATTTTTTTGAACGGCTGAATTTTTTTCCCGAACAGTTAACTTAAGCCGTTCGAACGGCTGAATATTTTTCGTGAACGGCTGAATATTTTAAGTGAACGGGCGACCCTTGCGGTTCAAACGGCTGAATATTTTAAGTGAAGGGATGACCCTTGCCATTCGAACGGCTGAATATTTTAAGTGAACGGCTAGCCGAAGCCGTTCGAACGGCCTGCTACTGTTCGTGAACGGCAGGTGAACGGCAAGTGAACGGTATAACCGGTTCGAACGGCTATCCGTTAGTACCGTTTTCCTATGAGAGGTCACACACAGCTTTTTCCAAGTATTTCCAATCTATATTTCTTTGCCTTGGAACGGGCAAAAGGCCGCACTTGTGGAATTACAGATAAAAGTTTACAGCCCATGGAAAGAAGAAAGGAAGGAGTGAAAATTTGCATATTGTCTCCGTCTGCTATAACTCGTTCATTACGCTTCACTTATTCACGAGTTAATTACTCATGCGCGTAGCGGCATGAGTTATAAAATGGCCGCTGTTTTCCTTATTTTTTGTCACGATTTTGCATACATATTTTAAATTGTGCCTTTCCGGTTTATAGCTTTGCCCTTTGCACTTCTGGTTTAGAGACTTCCGGCTACTCTCACTTCTGGCAAAACATCGTTACTGAAGTGTCACGACAGCGTCTCCTACAACCCTTCTCACATTAGTAATTTTCACGTCAGGTATATATTCAACTCACAAGAATGACTGGCTTCATTGTGGTACAGCCTTCATTTATAAAACATTCAATAGTAACGTGGTTTGCTGGAACGATGACTGAATGAAAGGAGTAACTCTTCTCCATGTCGGACGTCTTCTTATCTTGTTTAAAATATTAAAGTATAAATTGCTTCTTTTCTCATGGTGCATTAAAATATATGACAAATGTTTCTTACGCATGCGCATGACATACGCTTTCCGTAATTTGGTCTTATTGGTGCATAAGACAGTCCTGTATTTCTCCCATCGAAGTGAACGTTGCTTTTATACACAGCATACAACTTGAGGCCGAATTTGTCGCGATTCTGTAGAAATAAGAGCTATTTTTAATCAGAGTTCTTCCGAGGCAAAAATGCCAAACATCGATCCATCGTGCTCGTAAGCATTATTGTCAATTGATTCCACATTTTACTGCCGATCCTCTACAATGCCTGTGCCGGAGTAGTCCTCGCTGCCTGTGGCGAGTAATTTCAAGACTTTTTTGAAGAAAGAACAATAGAAACATACGTGAAAACGGCGTCGTTATATCAGATTTTAACAAATTTGGACTTCGGGACTGGACTTCTGTGGATTATGGACTTTGGAATGCGTGCCATATTAATGTCTATTTTTACTGAATTCATTGCTTTTAAAAGTAGTCTTTTCAAATGTAACAGAAATAATTCACGGTTTGGGAATTAATAGACGAGTGTGGATTTGATCGGGAATCAATAAATTACATATTTAAGCGAGTACAGAAAAATCAACGCGTCTTAGCGTCTATATATATTTTAAATTCAACTGCTGGTCTGATTGGTTGACACGCGACCTCGTGATCCACTCTTGATTTCAAGATGGCGGAAAATCTCTTCGGTGTTGACTTGAAAAGCAGATGAAAGAATCACAGCATGCAAATTTTCAAGACAATGCACGGTGTTCATGGATGGGTAGGACCGTTTGATATTCTGTTCGCCGCTTATTGCTCCGGCAAGTTTTGTGTTTTATATAACTTGCCATTTCAGTTAGCGATTGTGGTTTCAAGTGTCGGCTACTGAATGCAGTAAATGTAGTGTGGTCTTACTTTTTAGACTTAAGACTTTTTAAGCCTATGTTTCTCCATAAAAGCACTCAAAACACTTGGAAATCAATACTGCCATAGGTTAAGACGCCACGAGTTCAAGCTGTGTACAGCTTTTTGTTCCACATATTCTACATACATGTAGCAAAGCTTTGTACATTTATGGCTTTGCACATTCACAGGCGTTGCCCCGCTAAAATTAAAAAAATAGCCCGGTCGTTTACTGATTTCGTTGCTTTTAAAAGTAGTCTTTTCATGATTTGGGAAATAAAAGACGAGTGTGTATTTCATCGGGAATCAATAAATTAAATATTCAAAGCGAGTGCAGTTGTGCAATCTTACATTACAGACAGTCGCGTAATACTGTTTTTGAGAATTGCTAAAATTGAAAAATAGCCCACTCGTTTACTGATTTCATTGCTTTTAAAAGAAGTCTTTTCAAATGTAACAGAAAGAAGTCACTGTTTGGGAAATATTAGACGAGTGTGGATTTGATCAGGAATCAATAAATTAAATATTCACGGCGAATACAGAAAACGTGTCTTGACGTGTTCTTCAGTGTGTCACGCAAAATTCGTTGAGGGGGAAGGGTGCGTGACCCATTTGAAATAAACCGTAAAACTTTCTTATGCATGCGCATGAGTACAGGCTACCAGTGTAGCCTCTTGTTAAAATAACAATACTCAACGGAAAGATGGAGACTCTCTGATTGCTTGAAATACCTAAAAGCTGGTAAATCAAACGACTCTCCAAGTTGCACATCACATCATCGCCAATCACTTGCATTTCTCTTTTAAGTTACAATCTTGTATTCTTCTGTTTATAGTTTTTGGATAGTTTTTTCGTCATCAAAATAATATTGCTGATCCTTACTCAAAAGTAGGTAGAGTCTTTATGGCTCTATCCCTCGAAACGCTATATTTTTTGTCCAAATTGGCTAAAAAATATTTCTTTCGTTCATTAACTGCAGTTGAGCCGACATTTAAAAACTTGACTGCACTTGTGAGTCGACTTTAAAACAAAAACAAATTGCCTACAAATAGTGTTGAAAGGAACATTTATGTTGTGTTTTGCAGACTAAAATATAAACTTAGATGTCCTTCCATTGTCATCCATTTGACAATCTGAATTAATGATAACATGCCTCAATTATGAAAACCTTTTTCTGTTAAGCAACACAGGATAGAACTCTAGGTCCATCCTAACAGAATATTTTTTTTAGTTTGCTTTGAAAAAAAAATCACTCATAGAATCAGGCTTCTGAATGTTGACACGACATGCACTGCCTCTTGCCTGTTTGTACGTAAATTTGTACCGATCTTTATCAAGCAAACAGGCTTATTGCACATGATTGACCAAAGTGAAATTGTGACCTCTCACAGGAAAACGATACTAATGGATGCCGTTCGCACGGCATGAACGCACGGCTAGTGAACGGATGATGAACGGCTGAATAAATATTATGAACGGCAAGCGGTGAACGGATGAACGGCTAAAGAAAAAATTTGAACGGCTGGCTGTGAACGGATGAACGACTAAAGAAAAAAAATTGAACGGCTGGCTATGAACAGATGAACGGCTTAAGAAATAATTCGAACGGCTGCCAGTGAACGGATGAACGGCTAAAGAAAAAAATACTTTGAGCGACTCGCAGTGAAATAAACGGCCGAACGATTAAAAGAAAACACTCAGTTGCCGACAGCGAAAATCAAAACGTAAATGTTTTATGATCTAAAAATCTAAACTCTTCAAGTAAATTGATTGCTAATTGTTACATTTAAAACAAGAACATTATTTAATCGACGATAAAAACATGTTTGTCGACAGGCATCGAACGTCGAGTGAAAGTTGAAAGCATGCAACTCATATTCACCGAAGCACAACATTTTTCTGTAATTTGCATACCAAACGATTTTCAGGAAACGCTACACACTTTTTGACAGCCAATCGCGCGATTGTTTCGACAATTGGGCCTCTTTACACTGGGCAAGTAAAAAGTGAACGCACTTGACTTAACATATCATTAAAGTCGGCAAATTGAAAGGATTCAAGTAAGACTTCCGCAAAACCATCGAAACTCAAGTCGACTTATTGTGCCGTGGGGCGGATCACCATGCCAATCAAGCCAATTAACTCCATTTCTTCGCAAACATCGTGGCATCGCTGATTTCGACTGTTTAGTGACCTTTGGTAATTGGTAGCTGCAAGTTGTTTTCGAAATTATCAAATTATTGTCAAACGATGGCCACGAAGGACACGATTTGCCAATTCCTTTGAATTTGATCCTTATGCATACGACAACAGTGTCTTTGTCGTCGAGTGTATTCGCACAAGACATCGTCATCAAAATTGAACATCTGAACAGCTAATTCTACAATTTACAGCTTGTGAATCATTAATTGGTTATGTTATTTGGCCCGGAGTCCCAAATGCAGTAGTCACGCAAAATTCATGTGTAAAATTATTTCTGCACTTCACGTTTACTTATTATTAAAATAAATCTTGAATGGAACTAAAAATTGTAATTGAAATTAAAGACGGTAGGGAACGTTTGGTAGGCAGAAAATAAAAATTAAACCCTTTGAAGTTTGTTGTAGTTGTCGGTAAAAAAGACATAACTAGCTAGTGCTTGGCGGTCCCTTGGGAAAAGTGGTAAAAGTGCACCGAATTTGCATATGTCAAAACGGTAATTTGAAACCTGAAAACACGCTGGCACAAGCGAAAGTCTCAAGTTTTTATATAAACTTCTAAGAAATTCTCTGTTTTCTTTCTTCATTTCCAAGTATTCCACCGCACTTAAACATGACAGAAAGTTTGGAGTGTCTTCGGGCTGGGAATAAACATAAGCCGCGTTTGGTTTCGCGAGCGTTCCATCGATCCAACCGCGTGATCTCCATCTAAGTGAGAAAAACATTCGTCGCTTGATTCTTGTTCGTTTTAAGAGCGGGATTGTTGTCTGGCTTGAATCTCGCCCGTGTCTGGCCAAACAGATGCTCGATGACATTTCTGGGAGAGAAAAACTAGCTGTTTTACATGTATTATGGAAGATCCTAAAGCGAAATTATTTCCTGAGTCGGCAAAATGTTTCCAAAGCTCTAGCGCTCTGAATATTGACTGTCGGTACAATCTGAAAAATAATTATTCCTGGAAGCTGTTCCTTTTCGAAACTATCATGCTATCCGTTAGACGAATTTGCCGAAGCGTTGTTAAACGCTTCAAACTATCCGTTAGACAAATTTTTTCTTGAACAGATATTAAACAACGTTTCAAACGGGTGAAGATTTATTTGAACGGCTGAATTTTTTTTTCCAAACAGTTAACTTAAGCGGTTTGAACGGCTGATATTTTCCGTGAACGGCTGAATATTTTAAGTGAACGGGCAACGCTTGCCGTTCGAACGGCTGAATATTTCAAGTGAACGGATGACCCTTGCCGTTCGAATGGCTGAATATTTTAAGTGAACGGCTAGCCGCAGCCGTTCGAACGGCCTCCTACTGTTCGTGAACGGCAGGTGAACGGCAAGTGAACGGTATAACCGGTTCGAACGGCTATCCGTTAGTATCGTTTTCCTATGAGAGGTCACAATTTTGCTGCATAACCAAACAGGAAAAATCTGCGTAAGATATGCATTCGCTATTGCATAACTTTGTTTCATACCAAATAACATCTCGCCAATGATAGCTACAGCTCCAGACGGGCTTGAAATTGATTGGATATGACCATGCACCGATATTAGCATGTTATTGGCAAGCCGCATGTCAGAAAACAATAATTAAAAGGCTTTCAATTCTTTTTAGAACGAGGTGTTGAGAAAATGAGCTCTATTCTTATTCAATGACATGCAAATTAGTATATTCCAATTTTCTGCAATCCTGCACCGGAGTGTCCTGACTAAAGGTCACACTCGTATCTTAGTACAAACACTTGAAAGCGCTTAAAAGAAGAATTAACTAGAATAAACCAACTACATCTGAAGCACATATGCTTAACGTTTGCTTGAAAGAAAATTACAAACCTTTGTCTAATCGTAATTTTGTAGTGCTTTAATGACCTTAGTTGGGGTAACTTCTTACATTTTCCATTAAAAACAATAAAACACTGAAACAAGGTTGCCACGTAAGTTGATATTATATGATTATTTCATACATACCGAGATTTTCTGATAGAATTTCGCGCGTGAAAACCCCGTTCGGGGATTTTCGCAGCCTATCAGAATGACGAAACGACTTTCTCACATGTGAGAAATGCGTTTCGTCCAATCACAAAGCACCTGTCAAAACATATCACTATTTTCAAAGGCGCTTGCACTGTCGCGCGAGCCTTTTCATTCACAAAAATATTTGCTTGGTTAAAAAACTTTTAATTCTCTATTCAAAACTCAAGAGATGACTGAAAGTTCTAGACTTATGTACTTGGACAAACCAATTGAAGAACACATTCAAGACCAGGAAAACGAATGCGAATTTATTTTAAGTGTTAAAAGAAAAGACGGCGAAGACTACGAGCCTTCAAGGGTTCAAGGATTGATTCGAGATTCAACCGGCATTTGAAAGAAAGTAAATACCCTGTGAGCATTATCGAAGACAAAGAGTTTGAACTTAAGCTTGTTTGCAGACAAAGTGTTCGTAAACGATTTTCGGTCGAATTAACAATTTTTCATTATTGTATTCTCGCTACTTGATTGGTTGAGACTCTGACGGTCGATTTCTGATCGATTGTGTACAATGTTTAATTATTGTATTCTCACTACTTGATTGTTTGAGACTCTGCTGGTCAAAGTAATTTATTCCAGAGCTGTTTATTTCAGAGACAAAAATAAGTGAAACATACCTTGGCATAAAATCTCAGTATGAATAAAATAAACAAATTACAGCATGGGCAGTGCTTTGTACGGCATTTATGTATTCGTTGGTTTGTATCAGAAATGTCACTCGTTCGCTGCGCTCACTCTTTCGATTTCTGATACATCACCAACTTGTGCGTAAATGCCGTACGCGCGCACTGCCCATGAAGTAATCTATATTTAATGTTGTTAATGTTGCTGTTTTCTGAATACTACAAATAATTAATATTGTTAGCGGTAGATGTTATCAGAGTGATTCACCGAAGGTCTATATTCAGTTCATTTTTCAAAAATTGAAGTTTCTAGGCTTGTGTCGCTGAAAACTAATAATGGTTAAATTTCTCTTCGACAGGTCTCTTCGTATCTTCCTCTCGGTGTTTTATAATCATTACGTCTTTAACATCACATACAAAAACATACCTTAATAGAATAGTTAACTCTTAACCTTTGTCGTGTATCCTACATACACCTTAAAAGCAGACTTAGTCTTATATAAACAACTGTTTGTTTGATCAATGGAATAGGTTTAATGTGAACCTACTACCCTTATCAAAGGACTTACAATCAGAACCTTCGAGAAACATAAGAAGGTACTTCGGCTATTCAGTGTGAACCGAAAAAAATCTTACCCTCAAAACAGTGCATTTTATAAAATCGGACGGCTATTTATAGCAGCCCGATTTAATATGCACGACTTCAAGGCCTCAGTGATAATTGCAGGTGACAAAGCGACACCGTAGACTTTTTTCCAGAGAGAAAAAAACGTATGAACAGTCTCCCGGAGTCTCCAGAATACGAAACGAATCTCCCGGTCTCCTGCGGTGTGGGTCACCAAATCTCCCCGATGTAAAAGAGACCCAATAAAGTTTCACCTCTCGAGGTACGCTTGAACCTAAGTATTCTTTTTAGCTTACCTTGAGATTAAAAGTAGGTTTTTTTATGGTTGTTAAGGCATGAGCACCTAGGGAGGTCCGGGAACATTCTTCCGGGGAAATAGTTTACTCTGAAATTGCTATTTTCTGCATTTCTGAGATCGGAAAAGCGTTTATGAAGTCAAGATACAAATTCGGGAAATTGGCGGCAAACTGGGAACCTCTCAGTCGTGGAATTTAATTGGTTAAACTTTTAACCAATCGGATGATCGTTTACATGGACGTAATGACGAAAACCTATAAAATACAACCGGGAACCATAACATGAATTTGAAACCCGAAATCTTATCCTACTTTCAAAAACACATTAATAATTCATGAGCATATCAGCCTATCACACAATGCAAATTGATCACGTGTATGAACCTTTATATCTGGTAATCTACGGTCATTATGAAAAGCCTGGCGGCAGCTTTGATTTCAGTCACAGGGGAGTGCAGGGCTGAATGTGCAAACAATGAGAATTTAATCAGAATAAAGAATTAAAGAATTTAATGAGAATAATTTTAAAATGACCACTGTGGTCTTTATATAAAGATCACACATAATCTTTATATAAAGAATACTAATATGGGTAGTAATTATTCAGGATTCTTAGTACAACAAATGGTGACTTTAATATTTTTGTTAAGTACTGTTTTACGATATCTAGTCTTTTGCCATTCTATTAATTGGAATCTTCTCAAAAAAGAAAAATTAAAGAACCATTGACAAGATAAAAGCGACCATATGTCCCATGAGCGTGGGACAAAGAACAAATCCGAGTCTCCGACGGAAATTGAACTCATGCCTTCTGATAGCCATTCGGACACTCAAACCATTCATCCAACGAGGACTCACGCGAGGCTGAGGTATTTTACTAGGTTCAAATATGACAGGCGTCCCGAATACTGCTAGGTTCAGCAAGTGGCATATTATCTATCACCTCACATGACGCTTCGACAGTGCTGAACCTGGCATTATGCGGGATGCCTGTGACATCAGAATCTAGTAAAATACCACAGCTCCCAATGAGTCCTCTTTGGCTCAATGGATTAAGCTTCTGTCCGGTGATCGGAAAGAATGGATTTATTCGCGCTCGTTACATATGGTCCCTTTCACCTCTTTATTCTTTCCAAGCTTACAATTCACCATATTACATCAAGAGATCAAGAGAAACATTGTTCAAAACAACAGATAGAGGTATCTCTCGAATACCGTACCACAGTTTTCACAGAATTTGTGCAATGGTTTGTGGAATTGGGATAAAAATGAATTTATGTTTAATATTATTTATTGCCCATTTTAAATCCGTTGCATAAAAGGCGATTCTACTGGCAGGATCGACGAATATTATTACTCAGTGTGAAACTTATAATATTTAATTTTGTTTCTATTATGTGACGTTTTCTCAGCGTACTGAAAAATTAATGCATCCAAATTCACTTGCGATACTTAAGTTTTTTGCCTAATAGAGGTAATTTCCTTGGATATATCCTCCTTTACAACTTCAGGAACTTCTCTTGAAACCTCAGAAGATTTGCAATTTTCTACTGATTCCGACATCACAAGCATCCACACTAACTCTTTTCAGTTGTTGGCAATCCCTTTTCTACAAGTATTTTACACGTTCCTCGACTGTGAGGCGAGATATCTCGTCTTGCTTAAATTTCTAGCTGTAAGATCACTCGAAGAACTGGCGGCCTTCTTAACCACCAAGTGGCTGCAATTGGGCAATACTCGCAGAATTTAATTAATCTGCTGTGTAAATATCATTTTTATCCAAATAATGATGTGAAATTCAAAGAAACACAACTTTCTCACTAGTCCAGCTTCCTTAAACCCCTCCTGAAAAAATAAATCCTTAAAAAAATGCAAGTAAGCATACAATATAGTATTGAAAAATTCCTCTCCACTAGGACTCCACTTGACAAGAGACATCATCATCGAAAGACTGTATCGAAAATGACTTACCAGCAAGCAATTGAGCACCACAAGCAAGGCCTGAGCATTTCCATGGAAGTGGGCGACAGGGCCGGGGAAGGACGTGCCTACGGTAATCTCGGCAACGTTTACCAATCACTTGGTGACTTTCAACAAGCATTAGAGTACCACAAGCAACACCTGAGCATTTCCAAGGAAGTGAACGACAGGGCCGGGGAAGGAAAGACCTACTGCAATCTCGGCAACGTCTATTGTTCACTTGGTGACTTTCAACAAGCATTAGAGTACCACAAGCAAGGCCTGAGCATTTCCAAGGAAGTGGGCGATAGGGCCGTGGAAGGAAAGACCTACTGCAATCTCGGCAACGTCTATTGTTCACTTGGTGACTTTCAACAAGCATTAGAGTACCACAAGCAAGGCCTGAGCATTTCCAAGGAAGTGGGCGACAGGGCCGGGGAAGGAAAGGCCTACTGCAATCTCGGCAACGTCTATTGTTCACTTGGTGACTTTCAAAAAGCATTAGAGTACCACAAGCAAGAGCTGAGCATTTCCAAGGAAGTGGGTGACATGGTTGGGGAAGGATGTGCCTACGGCAATCTCGGCAACGTTTATCGATCACTTGGTGACTTTCAACAAGCATTAGAGTACCACAAGCAAGGCCTGAGCATTTCCAAGGAAGTGGGCGATAGGGCCGTGGAAGGAAAGACCTACTGCAATCTCGGCAACGTCTATTGTTCACTTGGTGACTTTCAACAAGCATTAGAGTACCACAAGCAAGGCCTGAGCATTTCCAAGGAAGTGGGCGACAGGGCCGGGGAAGGAAAGGCCTACTGCAATCTCGGCAACGTCTATTGTTCACTTGGTGACTTTCAAAAAGCATTAGAGTACCACAAGCAAGAGCTGAGCATTTCCAAGGAAGTGGGTGACATGGTTGGGGAAGGATGTGCCTACGGCAATCTCGGCAACGTTTATCGATCACTTGGTGACTTTCAACAAGCATTAGAGTACCACAAGCAACACCTGAGCATTTCCAAGGAAGTGGGCGACAGGGCCGTGGAAGGAAAGACCTACTGCAATCTCGGCAACGTTTACCAATCACTTGGTGACTTTCAACAAGCATTAGAGTACCACAGGCAAGGCCTGAGCATTTCCAAGGAAGTGGGCGATAGGGCCGTGGAAGGAAAGACCTACTGCAATCTCGGCAACGTTTATCAATCACTTGGTGACTTTCAGCAAGCATTAGAGTACCACAAGCAAGAGCTGAGCATTTCCAAGGAAGTGGGTGACAGGGTTGGGGAAGGATGTGCCTACGGCAATCTCGGCAACGTTTATCGATCACTTGGTGACTTTCAACAAGCATTAGAGTACCACAAGCAACACCTGAGCATTTCCAAGGAAGTGGGCGACAGGGCCGGGGAAGGACGTGCCTACGGTAATCTCGGCAACGTTAATCGATCACTTGGTTACTTTCAACATGCATTAGAGTACCACAAGCAACACCTGAGCATTTCCAAGGAAGTGGGCGACAGGGCCGGGGAAGGAAAGACCTACTGCAATCTCGGCAACGTTTATCAATCACTTGGTGACTTTCAACAAGCATTAGAGTACCACAAGCAAGACCTGGGCATTTCCAAGGAAGTGGGCGACAGGGCCGGGGAAGGAAAGACCTACTGCAATCTCGGCAACGTTTATCAGTCACTTGGTGACTTTCAACAAGCATTAGAGTACCACAAGCAACACCTGAGCATTTCCAAGGAAGTGGGCGAGAGGGCCGGGGAAGGACGTGCCTATGGTAATCTCGGCAGCGTTTATTATTCACTTGGTGACTTTCAACAAGCATTAGATTACCACAAGCAACACCTGAGCATTTCCAAGGAAGTGGGTGACAGGGCCGGGCAAGGATGTGCCTATGGCAATCTAGGCAACGTTTATCGCAAACTTGGTGACTTTCAACAAGCATTAGAGTACCACAAGCAAGACCTGAGCATTTCTAAGGAAGTGGGCGACAGGGCCTGGGAAGGAAAGGCCTACTGCAATCTCGGCAACGTCCATGATTCACTTGGTGACTTTCAACAAGCATTAGAGTACTACAAGCAAGGCCTGAGCATTTCCAGGGAAGTGGGCGACAGGGCCGTGGAAGGAAAGACCTACTGCAATCTCGGCAACGTTTATCAATCACTTGGTGACTTTCAAAAAGCATTAGAGTACCACAAGCAAGACCTGAGCATTTCCAAAGAAGTGGGCGACAGGGCCGGGGAAGGACGTGCATGTTATAATGTAGGACTTACTTTTGCACAATTGGGTTCTTTACATAAAGCTTTAAGTTACTATCAATCCAGCGTTGACTTGTTTAACACTCTGAGAGCTCTTTTACTTCCTAATGATGTATGTAAAATAAATTTTCGTGATCATCATCGGGATTCGTACACGCGTTTGTGGCAAACTCTAATAAAGCTTCAAAAGACGGACGAGGCTTTACTTGCTGCCGAGCAAGGACGAGCTCAGGCTTTGCTTGATGACTTAAAAATGGTTTATGGTTTTGCAATGCTTTCGCCTGAGGTAGTCGAGACTAAAGAAACAATCCTCTATGGATCTCTTTCCACACAGACAGCTTTTCTGGCACTTAAAAGAGACACAATCAATATGTGGGTACTGCAGAAGGGAAACGAGATTGTATTTAGACAAGTGAAAGTGGAGAGTGAAGGTGCAGAGGAATACCCTGTTACTGTCTTACTAAATAGGGCTTTGAACAAGATTGGAGCTAGTGTTAAGGTTACATGTGAGAATCGATCATTAGATGACCTAAGTGATGACCCGCCATCCAATCCGGGAGACGATGGTGTACTAACAGAGTCATCGCACGACACCATCGACTGTTTACAGCCATTGTATGATACAGTTATTTGTCCCATTGCAGACTTGCTTCATGGCGACGAATTAATCATTGTCCCAGATGGTCCCTTGTGCTTGGCTCCTTGGACCGCATTAAGTGAATCTATCAGGATCCGTACTGTTCCGTCGTTGACAAGCTTAAAACTGATCACAGATGCACCTGACGAACACCATTGTAAGAGTGGGGCACTGCTGGTGGGTGATCCATGTCTGGATAAAGTTACCAACAAGTGGGGTAGGCCCATTTACAGGCAGCTTCCGAAAGCCAAAGAAGAAGTAGAGATGATCGGAAAAATTCTAAATATCCCGCCACTTACAGGAAGGGAAGCAACCAAACATGAGGTGCTTGAAAGAATCGCGTCAGTTGCTTTAGTTCACATTGCAGCCCACGGACGAAAGGAAACTGGCGAAATTGCTTTGGCCCCAAACCCCGGCTGGACATCAAAGATTCCTAAAGAAGAGAACTACATTTTAAAACTTTCTGATATGGAAGCTGTTCAGTTAAGAGCAAGGCTTGTTGTGCTTAGTTGCTGTCATAGCGGTCGAGGGCAGGTTAAGTCTGAGGGTGTGGTCGGTATGGCACGGGCCTTCTTGCGTGCTGGTGCGCGTTCTGTTGTGGTGTCACTCTGGGCAATTGAGGACGAAGCGACCATGGAGTTCATGAAAAGTTTCTACGAACACCTGAGAAGTGGAGAAAGCGCCAGTGTTGCTCTTCAACGGGCCATGAAATCTCTTCGACAGTCAGACAAGTTCTTTGCCCCGAAGTACTGGGCCCCATTTGTGCTGATTGGTGATGATGTCACGTTTGAATTTGGAGAAAGCCAATAATAACAATGTGAGTAGAATTTTCTTTGGTATTTAATCTGGGATATAAAAGGAAATTGGATGGCATTATTTTAAAGGATGACTTTGAATAAAAAGACATTAAATGTGACCCTATTTGGGAAAACCGGGCTTAATGAAAATTGCGTTTCAATGCATTTCAACGAATTTTAAATGCGTTGTAAATGCATTGCAACGCATTGATAATGATTCTCATCGCATTTTCAACGTCTTGAAACGCAAGCAATGTTCTAAAATGTTCAAGAAGGCTTTTTTAATGTTTTAAAATGCAATGGCGCACATAATTTAGATCCGCCACTGTTGTGTTTACCTTTTAGTAGCAACTAAACTGGCATCTAATGATCGTTTTTACATCGTCATTAACAGAATTTTACTTTGAAAATTGTCATGCAAAATAAAGTAAGATAAAGGTTAGTATATTTTAAACTACCAAGATACAGAATCGAATTGTGCGAATAAAGTATGAATGAGCTGTTTTTGGCGGGTTATTACTTTTTTGTAGGCCAACGAACGATGAGAGTGGCGTACACTGATTAGTTCAATTGCTCACCTCGAAATGAACTGTCAGTAGCGTTCTTTGCATAGGAATATTATACTGTTCATGAGCAATTGTCCTGGAGTTGGACGTAACCAATTTATTTTGAAAACAGACAGCAGACGAACATCCAGGCAAAAATATTCCCACTGAAGCGTCTGAGCTAGAAACAGCACGCTTGTTTCTTTGCACATATGCTAAAAAATAAGACCGTAATGTTGGAGAATCACTGCTTACAAAAGCTTGCAAGTGTTCAGGCAAATTAAAAGGAATACACTGTAGAGGTCCGACAGTATTTCTCTAAACTATGCCTCTAAAAGCTTTACGCGGTGGAAGATGTTATTGAGCAATTTTCTAACATGAGCACTGAAACAATACATATGGCCTGTCGCAACTAACCAATGTTAGGGGTGTCTAGAAAACTAAGGCCTAAGACCTAAGACCTAGAAAACTAAGACCTAGAAAAAGCTATATAAAATGCTGTGATGGTTTGGGGCAGTACGCAGCTCCTACAAGGTCTTCTGTGAACAAACATCACAACAATGGCCAACAATAGACCCTGGACCTAAAAACAATAGAGCTGCATGATATACAGGTCCAATAAAATTAGAGGTTGTAAAGAGCTGCGTGGTATTTGGATGGTTTTGGGATTTGAAAGATCCATTTGTCCTACTGCTAATAAAATTCATGGTTTTCGGAAACCTAGAAAACTAAGACCTAGAAACCTAAGACCTAGAATACTAAGACCTAGAAAACTAAGACCTAGAAAACTAAGACCTAGAAAACTAAGACCTAGAAAACTAAGACCCAGTTTGTGGTCGCCATGAAATCGCTGAAATTGTCGGCTCATCCCTAGTGTATATCTCACAGCTGATATCTTAGCAAAACAATACCGAGTATGGAATCTAAACTCTAAATTAGAATTAAAAAAAATGGAAAATAGAAAAAATCATAGACTGGCGAAATGTCTGCAGCGGACGTTTCGACAATGACAACCCCAGTAATATTCGGACTGCTCAGGGGACCAATCAAGTAAGTTATTTCAACCAATCAGTAGCGCTATCTAAATGTTTGTTGTGTTTGTTTGGCGCCACCTAATTTACTAAAGTGGGAGAACCAGGGCAAGAGATGTAATTTATTAACACAAGCAAGAGGTATTTTATTAACACAAGGTAACCTTGCTGATCATACAAAATCTATACTGTAAGGTTACCAGTTCCAGCAACAGAGACAAAATTTGGAAAAAACATATATCATTAAAAATCACATGTATACGCCACTGATGTAATATTTGTTAAAAAAATTACTTGAAAAGCCAAAACCATACCTAATTTGAGCAGTCGCCAAATACAGACGAAGAATAACTTCGTAATGTACAGTAGTTGTCGCCTAAAATGATAACCTGTGGATTTTATCTAGACGCACACCTAATCACAATCAGTCGTTAGTCAAAAGAGAGAATTACCTTGTTCTCTTGAAAGAAAACAATAGTGAAACCTGTTACCATAATCCAACGAAATTATTTACTATAATAATATATTATATACTACATCGTACATGGTCGTGGAAAGTGTCACTTTCAAAGAAAAAGGTATAGTAACAGTAACCGTTTTTTAACTGAACCATTTGTTCATCATCCCTAAATTGACAACATCAAAAATTGCGAATTTCTATTATAACTTCCAACAATTGTGTAACAACAAACCGTAGCTGTAACGTGTATTTATAACGTAACCTTTAACAGTAACTTTTTAAGACTCTTAATTAAGACCCTTTTAAGACTCTTTTTAAGACCCTTAATTAAGACTCCCTTGACATTCATGGAAAAGAAACATTCAAGTTTCCTCTGGCAATTCAAAAACAATCAGGCACTCATATTTTTTTGTCGAGGGAAAGTCACGACAATTCAAGCGTTGTAGTTTGAACAAAGCTTGTGTCTCAAGAACTGTAACGGAAATCATATCACGAGGTCCAACCATTAATTATCCATTACGATGTTTATCAAAGTGATATATATGATACGTGTACTTCAAGCAATGCCATTTACCCTAGAAAAACGTTTGAAGTACCCCGTGTTACAAACAACCAAAACCCTTAAGACGTTTGTACAATTTCCCCTGAAACCAGTAGGGCAAATGGATCTTTTAAATCCGAAAACCATCACCGCATGACACCGGAAATCTTGCCAAAATGCACTGTTGGCAAGTGGTCGGGATTTTATTTTAGATAAGACATTTCATGATTTCTATATATTCTATATTTTTCTAGGTCTTAGTTTTCTAGGTCTTAGGTCTTAGGTCTTAGTTTTTTAGACACACAAATTATATCTTAGCACAAATCTCAAGGGACCTAGATATCATATTCCAGAAAAGGCTACTGTCACGTACAAGAAGAATTCTCACAGAAAAAGGATGAAGTTTTTACAGTTTTTACTCCTTTAAAGGAGTATTGTTTATTTTAAAGAATGAAAATGTAATAGGCAAATTATTAAGCAAGTTATGTTTCAAATGACGCACAATTTCCAGTGAACTTGAGCTGTTTAAAAATGCGCTTGTCCTGCAGACAACTGTAGCACCGAAAACACGATCGGTTGTGGTGAGTACAAATAAAAGTGATTGTTTTGCTCCCAGTTTATTATTTACGCTCATCATTTTCCATTTCCCAAGAACACAATTTATGTCATTTCTCTGAGATGGTGTGCCTTTTTCTTATGACGTCTATGACCCAAAAAGCTCCTGTTGTGTAGGTTTATACTGTTCGTGACAGAGTTTATAGTGAGGTTAATTCGTCTGTTATACGTTGGGTGGTCTCAAGTTCGATTCTTCAAACTCTGTTGCCCAGAACTCCATGATGAATTATTTCTGGCGACCTCGACCTCTTAAGTTCAATAATTTTAATTATTTATTGTTGTTGTCAATGTTTTGAAACGATTTTGAAATGGTTTTCAACGAAGTTCGGTTTCGTTGGGGAACATTGCCAACGTTTCAAAACACATTGAAAATGATCTCTAATGCATTCTCAATGTTTGAAAATGCGTTGAAATGAAAAAACGGTACAATGCTATTTTCATTAAACCTGGTTCTCCCAAATAGGGTCACAAATAAATATTGTTTGTTGCATCCATTTGGAACTTGTTTGAAAGCTTACTGTTATGATAATGTCTGAAAAATATAACCTCATAATTAAACGGGCGTTAATTATAATCGCAGCTTATTACTGAAATACCATAGAAAGTTACGTTTTATTAAAAAGGATTACCATCTTACTATTTTGTTCTACATGTTTATATTAGTAAACTTTCTCTAAGCCGGACACCAATGGACCAGCTTTAGCTGTCCAACTTAGAGAGGTGTCCGCCTTATAGAGAATTTAATTACAGACGAACAAGTGAAATTCGGCCAGAACCAGTCAATCACTGATGTCCACCTTAGAGAGGTATCCACCTTATGGAGAGTTTAGTTACAGACGAGCAAGTGAAATTCGGCCAGAAACAGCAAACAACTCATGACGGCCTTATATCAGAGAGGTTTATGCCCTTCTGGAGTATCCGCTTTGTATTTTCTTGTCTGTTTACTTGGAAAACTCTCTTTAAACATCTGATGAGTACTTTTGTGAACATTGTACTAAGTGAATCATAACAATGAACATTATTTTATTTACAGGGGCTGAATGATGGAGTCAAAATAAATGTTTTTTTTTTCATTAATCAAGTGAAGGAACGCTGTCCTGGCTAATATATCGTGTTTTCATGATTATGGAAAGGAGCTTGCCTTAAGTTTACTTTAGTAGCCATGGTTTACACCCGGCGACAAATATGATTGCAGTTTTGAAAAATTTTCCGTAGTACACGTCGTATTGTAATGGCATTTTCACAGTGTAACTATTGTTTGTTTTCAATATCGAACATTTTGATCCCTTAGAACACAAAAGCAACAAAATGGAACTCTTCTGCACATGTAGGCTGTAGTGGCGTAGTACCGTAGTACATACAACAGCAACAACAAAAAAGGAACTCTTGTGCATAGGTAGGCCATAGTTGCGTAGTACCATAGTACACACAACAGCAACAACAAAAGGAATTTTGTGCATAGGTAGGTCATGGTTGCGTAGTACCATAGTACATACAACAACAACAACAAAAAGGAATTCTGTGCATAGGTAGGCCGTGGTTGCGTAGTACCGTAGTACATACAACAACAACAAAAAGGAATTCTTGTGCATAGGTAGGCCGTAGTTGTGTTGTACCGCAGTACATACAACAGCAACAACAAAAAGGAATTCTTGTGAAGGATAGGCCGTAGTACTGTAATACATACAACAACAGCAAAAAGGAACTCATAGTTGCGTATGTGGACACACGTTTGCAAAATATCACTTAAAATTCAATTCTATAAGATGTCGCTTACTTTTTTTACTCACAACTTTGTATCATGATCATGTTTGTCGGACACTGCTGGTCATGAAACAATTTTACGTGGGATAAATTTATGTCATTTCCCTCCTTTTAGGACATATCGGAAAACATTTACTCATTTTACTAGCTTTTCACTTAAGCTTATATATATTCGCTTTTATCAATATTTCGCCGCCACGCATATATATTCGCTGCATGGGTTTTTTCGCTTGTACTTCAATATACCAAAAAAATATAAACTTTTCAAATTTTATTCTAATAACTATTTAGCTTAGGTTGACGCAAGGCGAGAGATAAAGGAGCTGACGGCTCTGTCGATAGCGCACATTAGGATCAATTTGCGTTGTATTGTTAGTAAGTACAACAAGTAAACTTACACCTCCTTTTCCTGCTGCTGTTGCGTTTTATTCAACAAACATTTTGCTGTTTTAATTTGCTTGCTTTTATGATATATTCGTGCTATACACTTCAGAGGAAAGGACTGACAAGAAAGGTATTATGGTTCCTAAAATTTTGTGCCTGACGGCAATGACCTTGTTTTACCTTTAGACAATTAGACAATTTATTTAACGTGATCGTTACACTTAGCTATGGTATCGGTGCATCCTGCAAGACGCACCAGCTAATTTACAGGTACTCCACAAATAAAAGGTTATTTGGGATAGGTTGGGATAAACAAAGAAAGATTAAGACGTCGTCTCCGTAAAACCGTTTCACTTGATCTCGGAGTCAGAAATAGTTTTGCTTCGTATTATTACCATCAATACTACTATCTATCCTTACTACCATAATGCAGTTGGAATGAGCAGAAAGTTTAGCATTTCAATGCTAGTGTACCATAAACGACTAAAATATGCAAATTTTGAGTGACGTGATACAGGTTTTTTTGATGATCGTTTAAAAATACTTCTGGCCACCAACACCTTAACATTTGCACTTATTACACAGATTATTACCTCTTTTAATCGCTTGTGTATCATTTAGGTCTTTTCTGATCGTAATCGCTGAGAAATGCAAATATTAAATTTACTAATTAAACTAAGACACGAACTGGACGAAATAGCGACTTTTAAACTTCCCAAAATTCTCACATGTGGCACCTAGGCAAGACTTAAATACTCGTTCCAGGCAAAGACTAAGAACTACATGTATTTTGTAGAATTATCCAATAAAACTTGTGGCACAATGCGATACTGAGTAATGAGTTTGAACTAAAGTTCGCCATTTTCCGTTGAAGTTCTCTTGGGTGACACAAATTTCTATTCTAGACTGCTGTCTTGTTGTCGAATTCTTGTCACTTCATTTATCGATATTTCCCCTTAATTTAAGTAAAATTGAAAACAGATACAATGTAGGTCTTTACACTATAAATCGCTTTTCTATTTAAACACAAGTTTTTGCGGTACTTAACCCGAGAGCTAGGTGAAAATATTTGCCACTCACCTTGCTCCTGACCAGTGTTCTATGAATAACTTTTCCCGTCGAATGACTTGGCGGTTTCAAAACCAGTAAGAGATAATATTTGCCTCTTTAACATGAGATACCAGTAGGAATCACTAAGATGAACATAGTCTTGCACATAATTCTGGACCGAGTTCTGGAGGAGAAACGATTACGATCAGAAAAAACCTAAATGATACATCTGATGCGATTAAAAGAGGTTATAGTCTGTGTAATAAGTGCAAATGTTATGGTGTTGGTGGCCCGATCATTAAAAAAAACCTGTAACACGGTACTCACAATTTGCATATTTTAGTCGTTTAGGGTACTCTAGCATTGAAATGCTCACAACTGGAGTAAAATAATCTTTCTGCACATTCCAACTGCATTTTAGCGGAGCACTTGCCAAGCCGAAGGCCTGGCTGCGCAGCTCCATACTCATAGAACCTACGCCGTGATTTTTCATGGTCATGGCTAGCGGAATGTTTTGCGGGCGCGTGTGTGCCCGCCCGTCTTGGACGACATCCGGGATCTTAGCAATTTTGCTTTTCGCGCGGCCACACAGCCGTGAGCTCGGTAAACACTTTAGTTGTTTTCTTGTGCCTAGCAGAGAATTAAAGTCGTTATTTTCCTGCATTTTTTTGCGGTTTGCTACTCAAGACAGGGATACTAATTAAGTGAAGCAAAAAACAGCAAACTGATCCTTACGGCAGAAAAACAGAAGCAGAAGCAGAAGCAAATAAAATAAAATAAAAGTGGAATATAATAGTGCCCAATATTTCGCTTTGCAAAACAAAGCTTCTTCAGGGGCTAGCACTATAAATGATTACAACTGTAAAACCGTTATACAAGTGGTTTTGAAAAAACTAAAGAATAACAAAAACAATGAATTTGATTGGCGAAGGGTTTGACGGGTGATAAACTAAACTGACTAGCCCCTGCACTCCACTTTTATTTTATTTTATTTGCTTCTGCTTCTGCTTCTGTTTTTCTGCCGTAAGGATCAGTTTGCTGTTTTTTGCTTCACTTCAAGTATTAATACTGATCTAGGTCTGGAAACCAGATCCGGCCATTCTCATCGGTTTGTTGCAGTGATCGTGCATTCTATGTTTCTTTTTATACTAATTAAGGTATACTCAGAAGCCGCTTTAGTGGAAAAAGACGAGCTTTCAGGGATAAAATCTTGCTTCGAGGAACTTCATGTATTACCTTTTTATCAATGCGGGAGATGTTTGTTTTCTACGGATTTCAGAACCAGAAGCGGAGATTTGAATTTCCAAGCAAGCGAGGAACTTAAAGGTAAAACAGATTACAGTTTTCGATGAGAATTTATGTTGATATCAATCTGTGAGTGACTTTTTATTAGTGTTTTTGTTAGTTTTGGAGAATTGATTTTAAAACGTGCCTAAATTTAGTTGTATCAATCTCTTGAATTTCATCGAAGAAAGCTTGAACTCGATGAGCTATAATTAAATGGTACGCGTTTTGCTTTTAAACGTAAACTAATGGAGATTTGAATAAATTTTTTCGAAAGATTGTGTTGTCCATTTTTATGTGTTTGTTCATTCATCAGATAGATTGAAAAGCGATTTTATGTAAACAAAACAAGACTTGATTTTATAGTACAGTTCTATCTTCACTCGCATCGCCTTATGCAAATATGTTTGTGTATTTTCGCAATTTTCGATTTTCAAATCAGTTTCTCGGGTAATTTTTGACAAACATAAACTGTATTTTATTCGGAAACTAGTGGTACTATTTATTCTAGACAGAGAAAAGTTGTTTTTGTGAACTTTTGTACGGTCTATAAAAATGTACTGTGCAGACGGTTGCGTAATACTTTTTTTGAGAATTGCTAAAATTGAAAATAGCCCATTCGTCAATCTTAATTCTTGTGCTTCCAACCTTTCACCTTAGTTAAGTTAAACCTTAGTTAAGCTTGTTCAAAGTGCGACGCTGTTAGGCTTGGGCTTTGTATATATATTAGTAGTAAGGATAGATAGTAGTATTGGTGGTAATAATATGAAGCAAAACTATTTCTGACTCTGAGATCAAGTGGAACGGTTTTACGTAGACGGCCTCTTAACTTCTCTTGTCAGTTCTCAATCCTACCATCTATGGGTCATATTTACTCAAAGATTTTGGGAATGCATTTATACTTCAGGTCGGTTTTGAAGGCTATGTTGGGAATTCAACTCTCAGCGTAGTCCAAGAATCAGGATGATCTTTCATTAGTGAAAATAAATTGAAAAAAATAGGGTTTCCGATAAGTGTGAACCGACAGCTGGTCACCAATTGTTCAATAATCGTACGATAAGGTTCATGTTCGCAGTTTTACCCTTAGTGAAAGATTCTTATTCCGACCTTTTCTGTATTTTATCTTGGATTTTTAAAATATTATAAAATGGTTGTATGGTTTAGGACATTGAGTTTTACAAGTGACAATTTCTGTAATTTTCTGTTAAGAGGTGTTTTCAGCTGTGAGATTCGGAAAAATAGGAAATTTTCTTGATGAAACTCGTTTGTTTAGGGCGCACGTCCGCTCACACTTCGCGCCAAAAACTCACACAATGATTAGTTTTGCTAGCGCCTCATTAAAATCCGGTTTCATCCACACGTTTTAACACCTTTGGAGTTCGTTGTTGTCCGTTAAACCTTTTCAGCTAAATTTCACTTAACTTTTCAAAAGCTAAAATCTGTTTCCATAGAATCGTAGTAAAACTTGGCTACTTTCATTCTAGCGTTTGAATTTTTGCATAAGAATTCAGTCTGAACGATATTTTCAATTTTCCAACTTTTTTGCACAAGCAGCTGAATTCAGCTCATTTTCATTTCTTTTCGCCCTTTCACTCCCAGAGTCAATTATGAAGACATGTGGTATAGTTCCAACTTTTGAGTCTTTTGACGAAATCCTATGGTGTGACCATTCAAATGAAACTTATTCAGCAGTACTTTTGCATGATACCAGGCGGTGTGCGTCATGAGATTTGACCAATAAACAAGAAGCTATTTCAGCGTGTGGAGTTGAAAAAATTGTTCCTTTTCAAGGATTTCAGTGATGTCAATTAAAAATATTTTCAGGCAGATTTAAAGAGAAATATCCCTTCTTTGTTATGGCAACAATTAAATGTTACATTCGAGCACAATGACTGCCTTAGCTGATCTCAAAGTAAACCTACTCGGTTCAGTTGCCACATTATCGTAAACTGAACTTTCACACCTTTTCTTAGACTTCTCATGCTTTTACACGTTTGTTTTTCGTCAATAATTTGGAACATACAGTTAATTTAGCCTTTCTTCTTTGAGAATTTTGGGGTCTACCCGGTCTACCCCTTTTAGTTTTCTTGGTTGAAGCCGTTCAAAATTGATAAGTTCATCAACTCGCCTAGGTCTCCTGGTGAGTAATAATACAAAACAATAGGTTTAATAAGCGAAAACAATGCCTCCACATGTTGCACGTGCGTTTTACATTTTGGTACATTTCTTTGCCGTTCCCTGCAAAACAACAACGTCAATGAACAGAAAAATCGGCCTTTACGAAGTATTTTTGCGTTTGTTGACTTGTATATTTGATTACTTTACCAAAGAAAAGGCGCTAGATTTAAATTCAGGCTAAATAACGCAAACGTAGGAGATGCTCACTCCGTCGAGACGAAGGCAAAATGAGCCGCTCCACAAATTAACCCATGGGGCATTGCAAGTCGTGACGCATACCGCCTGGCATGATACCATTTGGTTATCAATATTTTATAAAATGAAATTTGGGATTTTTCTTGAATTTTGTTTTTTGGCACTATTGGGAGTTAAGGGGTTAATTTTCCGATCTTTAATCACCTGGAAACACCTACTTTCTGCATTTGAATGCTATTTGCTTTCCAAAAAAAAACCAGTCAACTTAATTGCTCCTCATAAATAGAGCCACTTTGTAGCTAGTTTTTCACTTGTAAACTCGAGCCAAACTGATTAAAGTGATTCCAACCAAACTCTCTTGGACGCTTACATCTGTAGTCTTACAGTTAACTGGTGGAAGTAACCTGCGGCAAAGAAATCGGTACCTCTCGTTAAAGGAAATTGTGAGTACACTTTATCATGGTTTATTTAGGAGAACCAAGCCGTCCGTAATGTGTGGTTCCAGAAAATATCCATACCTCCCCCACAGATGGTTAATAGAAATTCCAAGGGGGAGGGGGGACTAATAGGCAGAAATTTCCGAGGGGCCGAGGGGTGTCCACATGAAAAATTTGTCCGGAGGGTAAGGAAATTCACCGAAAAATCGTAAGCAAGGCACAAAGTAAACTTATACTTACGTGAATTATTTTGATACAAGAAAAATTTCGCAAGAAAAATTTTGTATGCATTGTTCCGCCTCAAATAGCCTTGCTAGCTGCGGGCAATACTTTTGTAATTTTATTTGTTTATTAATTAAGTTTGTTGTTGTCGCACGGATGAAGTTGAACGGCTGAACAGCAGAAGAAAAATTTCGAACGGCTCGCGGTGAACGGCTTAACGGCAAAATCATTATTCTGTACGGCTGGCTGTGAATGGCTGAACGGCTAAAGAATTATTCCGAACAGCTCACGCTGAACGACTAAACGGCAGAAGAAAAATTTTGAATGGCTGGCTGTAAACGGTTAACGGCTAAAACGGCTATCGAAAAGTCTTGAGCGAATAATCAAAGACACGAAGAAATATAAAGTTCGGAATAAATTTGACCGAGAGCGGCAAAGGCGATCTTTAAATGATAAGATGTCAATATCGGCAAGTTGTAATATACCCACGAAAAAAAATTATCCAAATTTTTAAAGAAGACAAATGGTAATACAAAACAATAGCTAGTGTGCCAAACACCCAAACGAAAGCGGTCGAAAATAGGTTGAAGACCAGGAGTTTTCTGGCAACAAGCCTGCAAAACCAAAATGATTTTTGGTTCACTGTTTGGGTCATTTACGCTCAGTTGCTGACAGCAACAATTAAAATCAAAACCCGAGTCTTTTTCGGTCTTAAAATCAAAACTCTTCAAGTCAATTGCACGCTTAATGTTTACATTTACCGAGCACTTTATTAAGGTCGATAAAACCATCAGATTAATGCAGTAACTATTCGAGCACTGTATGTACTAACCGAAGCGTAACTCTGCGTTTTGCTAAAATTTGCATACGAAACAGTGTTGGTAATGCAACACACTATTTGACTGTCCGCTTCTAAGAATTCTGGTTTTTTTTAGTAGCTTTGCCGGACAAAATTAAGACTAAGCTTTTGCAAACTCCCTGCTTTCATTTCCAAGTATCGTTTCTGCAATAGAATGACTACGTACTCTGGAGCCCGGGCTCTGGAGGTGCTTCTCTTTTTGAATAGTGACTGAGATGTTTATATCCAAAAGGTTTTAAATTACTTTTGACATATGCAAATTGCGTGGTGAACGAACAAAAACAAAAATAAATTAACTGTTAAGTCGCCGGCCATCCCGATAGCCGTAAAAACGACTAGAAATGTTTTTAATTGTTTCTCAACGGATAAGCGTAGCCGTTAGTTTTTGTAGGCGTTAGTTTTTCATCTACAATTAATATAGATTTAGATACTAACATTAGCAGTTCGAATGGCTGAATATTTTTCCGAACGGATAGCCCTAGCCGTTTGAATGGCAGAAGATTTTTTTGAACGGCTAGCAGCAGCAATTTGAACGGCTGAAGAATTTTTTTTGGCATGGCTAGTAGCAGCCATTCGAACGGCTGAATAAATTTTTTGAACGTTTAATCACGAAATCACAGCCGTTAGAACAAAGAAAAAGTCAATCACAAATTGATATCAACATAAATTCCCACCGAAAAATGTAATTTCTTTTACGGTAAAGTCCCTCGGCTTGACTCGCCAACTTTAAAATTCTTTAAAACTCCGCTTCTTCGAAAGTAACATCGCTCCGCATTGATAAAAACGTAAGAAGTTCCTCGAAGCAAGATTTCATTGCTTAAAGTTTTCCTTTTTCTCCACTACAGCGGCTTCTAAGTATTCTTTAAAGCTTTCTCTTTCCATTTTGAATATTTTAAATGTGTGTTATTACTGCGGTAAGACAAAACTATGGTTTTAAAACCAAGCACATGCCGAGTGCAGCAGCCATTTTTGTAGAATTTGTATGTGACCTCACGACCCGGTTAGTAATAAAATATGCGTGCATAAATTTGCATGCAGAAATGTGACACCAAAAAAAAGGAAGAAAAACGGAGCCCAAACCTTACCTCATGCCGCTTTGTGCATGAGTAATGAAAGCTGTACAAGAATTTCCTGTACCAAAAAACACTGCTGGTGTTAAGACTTTCTTGGACTTGTGCAACTAGTATCGACGTTTCGTAAAAGGTTTTGCCCAGATAGATTCACCGCTTAATAAGCTACCTAGCAAACAAGTAGATGCAAAAGGCCGATTCTGGCGCAAAAAAATCTATCCCCCCAACTTCCGCAGATCCTCTTTTCTATCCCCTCAAAAATGCCCTCAAAAATCATCCGCCAAATTTACCGCTCTCTCAAAATAACCCCTCAAAAATTCACAGTCAATCTATCCCAAAACTTCCGCAGATCCTCTTTTCTATCCCCTCAAAAATCCACAGTCACCTCCTCCATCCCTAAATATCTAGCGGTCAATTCATCCGCTAAAAATTGCACAGAATTGACTTGAAAAAATCACAACAAAGTTTTTTTGACTGCCCATTACAGTAAAAAATTCAGGGGTTCAATGAATTCTCCAATGTCCCCAAGCAAGAGTGTGTCTTCGCATACGAATCTTTTATCGTCGTTTGCACTCAAAGCAATTTTGTTTACTGTCTGCGAATACATTTCATGTTTTTTACTTCTGATAACATTCATTTTCCGCATTGCATTTGTCTGGCTCCGCAAGCAGTCGAGATAATCTTTGTGTGTTATCTTCTTCTTTATGACTGCTTTCTTAATTCCTTTGCATTTCTTTGTGGTGTCTCCCGAAAACATTTCATAGCTTTAAAGTTTGGATCGCAATCCCACAAACTCTTTAATTATCTTTCCACCAGCTTCATCTTTCATCAAGCCAATTACTTTCTTATTTTTCCCTGTGGGAATTCCTGATGGATGGTCTCGAGGAAAGTCACTGGTGTCAAACATCGTTTCAACGTCATCGCTGATGTCCTTGAAGAAATCTTCTGTCTCAATGACATATGCCAAACTGTCTGTATCTGTAAACAAAAGTTGGCAATTCTTCCACTTCTTTTTCACATAGTTATAGTGCAAGTCAACCATCAAAACCTTGGAGAGATCCAAGATTGCCATGCCGCAATAGACAGGTTTATTGAAAGTCAACTTTGTTCGTTTCATATGCACGGCAACCAGATTTTCATCGAAGATTGACAAATGTTGGAAGTTGGGTTTAGCTGCCAACTTCTCAGCAACTGTTACATTATTCACCAAGCGAATGTCCACACGCTTTCGGATGTTTTCCATCGTTTTGCCAAACACCGAATTATTCATCAACTTGAAGAAATCTTTCTCAAATGCATTTTTCCCCTTCATTCTCAATTCAGTGTTTTTCATGATATAGCTTTTCAACCAAGGTTCTTCTCTGAATTTCACCCCTCGATGAATTTTCTCCACAACCATCCCCAGGCTTTCGTATAACACCAGATTTCTTTTATGCAACACATATTTTTTCTTGTCAAACAGATTGGGAATGAGTTTTTCAACACCATTCTTGACAAGTCTTTCTGGCGCCAAAGGATAATCGTTATGCAAGTCATGCAACTCTTTGGGATATTTCAAATCCACCTCAATAACACATGGAATCTTTTTCCAATTCCTCAGTTCTTCTTCAGTCATCCATTCAAAATCCCCCACTGGCAGATCCTGAATCATTCCCGAGCCATAGAGATTGTTAGCATCGAGATAGGGAATGAAGGTGGATTTTTCCAAAGGATCAAACTCGCCGCCCATATATTTATTATTTGCTCTCCCAAGTCGATGCGTTATGGTTGAAATGCCACCTCGAATTCCTTTCTCAAAAAACAGCAGCATATCAGCATCCGTCGAAAGATCCAGCCTAACACCACATTCTTTCAAAGCTGCATCCCATGCCAATCCCTGCGCTGTATAATACCATGCAGGATCCAATTTATAATGTTCCAAGCAAACTTTTCTGAATTCCTCGAAAATATCTGCCAGCAAACGCACATCAGTTTTCAAATAAACATCGTGATAATCTCCCATATTCTTCATATCAAATTCCTCCCAAACTTTCTTAGCATGTTCATAGTCTGCATCTTTTATGTGTTCATCATTCAATTCAGAATAGAAATCTTCTTTGGGAGGAAGTGATGTTTCCTGAAATTTGCTCAAAGCATTCATCCAATCATATGGATAAACTCCCTTTCGAGTCATCAACTCAGTCCGGTCTTTGAAAACTTTGCGTGTCTGAATGAATCTGTCTGGCTCCAGAAAACTGGCTAATCTTTCAAGGCTTGCATTCATGAATTTCAAGGAATCCACAAATCTGAGTTCATGTAAATCCCTTCGCTCTTTGCCATCTTTTCCCGTGTATCGGCCGAGTTCAATGGTTTTCGAGAAGCTCAGATATTTCTCCTCATTATTCGGGATGCATTTTATGTTACCTTCAGTTTTCCCCAAGTTCTTTATAAACAGATGCGCGTCATATCCAGACAAGTTATGAAAGATCACAGGCGTGAATTTTGGCTTTTTGAATTTGAGATTACAACTCCCATGAGCAGCCCCACGATATTTTCCTGTGTAATGGCAATGATCTCTAACTTTCCCGTCGGTCTTGCTAAATTCTCTTCGGCAAATCCAACACTGAGTTGCTTGTTCAAAATCTTCTATATCTACTTCAGTCATAAAAATTTTCTTCCGACCAAATTTTTGATAAAGCTCCTGAACAAACTCAGTCAACATATCCACAAATGTCTGTCCAACGTTTGCCAAGTCTTCTTCAGTTTCTGCCCGATAAAGAACTGGCTTTTGTTCATATAATCCATCTTCAAAGCAAACAACCTGGAAACAAAATCCACAAGGCTGATGCTTCTGATAATCCTTCGTGAAAGATTTATCGTTTCGCGGTTCGACGCTAGAAATTCTCGTATTCAATGCTTCAAAATCTGCATAGACAATGAAAGGTACTTTTGCAGATTTCATATAATTTTTGAATTTGACAAGGCTATCTTCCTTAGGCATTTCAATTTTGATTGCTTCTGTCTTTGAACAGCTCTCATTGTGAAGAGAAAGCTTCTGAGCATTTGGGAAATGATTCAAACATCTTCTGCAATAGACTTTAGCTTTCTGATGATTATCCACTTGACTGGATAAAAGTCTGCTCAAGTCTTTCACCACACAATAATGTTGGTTTCCATTGGCTTCGCTACTGTCTTCTCCAATCAACAGAAGATCAACTGGCAACCCATCACCTTTGCTAATTCTCAATGGATAAACATGTCCTTCATAGCCAAAGACATTCACAGAAAGTCCTGGATTCAATCTCTCAAACTTGTCCACCTCTTTCAATGAAACTGGAAATCTGATTCCACTCCAGTTGAGTTCCTCAGATTGAATGCCCAACAACCGATTGACTCTTTCAGCATTCTTTTTGACTGGATTCAAAGCTCTGGTGACAGCCCATTTGAAGCATCGATTATCAAAATTTTTCATGTTAATCAAAGCCTTCTTGTTTTTCAAATTCTTAGGTAGATCAATCCAAGCGGTTCCGCGCAAAGGGCGAAATCTCACCACATGAATCTCCAATCTGACAACTCGAAGAAATCTCCAATTAGATCCATGTCTTTGGAAAACAGACATATTCTCCAATGTGTCGCCCTTCATTCGTTCAAACAAGGAGTTTTCATCTGTGGCAACCAAATTAATTTCAACCTGTAAATTGAAAAAGGCTTTATCCTCAATAATGGCACCTGTTGACATAACAGTTTTCTCCATGTCACAAACCAACACAAATTTGACTTTAGTCTGCTTTTGTTCCTCAGAATCTTTGTTATCATAGGTTCCACCACATGGTAGAACGTCTCTGGGTCCATTCCAGGCTTTCCATCAATAACAAACTGTCTTGCAAAATCTCTTAAAGCAGAACGGCTTTTTCTTAGACCATAAGATTCTTCAAGAGTTGGCCGCTTTCGAAGCATCTCCAAATCTTTTTTCAATCTTCGAGAATCAGATTTTTTCAACGCTTCAGTCAAACTTTCTTCTAGTTCCTTTTTGCGTTCACCCAAGATAGGCATCAGCTTGCGAAAATTATCTCGATTTAGATCTTTTGAAACAACTTCTCCAAGATGTGTTTTGAGAAAATCTGTCATGTTTCGTTTTGTTCTGATATTCTCAAATCCAGTCAAACCAAAATATTTTGCTACAGCTTTGAGTTCATATAATTTCATCAGCTTTTCAGTTTTTGGCCTATCAACACCCATATTCTTTCGAATAAGCTTATATAAATCATTCTTGGTTCTAGCTTTTGAGCGTCCTTTAATATTCATGTGAGCTGCCAACTTTCTCAAGTCAGCAAACGAAATATCTTTCTGCTTTCGTGAGTCCATTTTATATAGCAAACACAAGATTTTGAAAAATCAAAAAAGATATCTCAGCTATATAAAATGAGAGACGACGACATTCAGATTACACCAGTTGATGCAAATGGTCAAACTGGAGAAAGAAAAATTTTCAAAGATATCAATAAGGCTGCAAAAGAAATGGGTCTTATTTCTTCAACACTCAGACATGCTTTTCGAAAAGGAAAAACAACTACAAGTTTTTCTTTTGGATGGTCATCTCAAAACAGCTGATATCATTCTGGATGGAATCAAATTTGATTCACCAAAAGAAGCTGCAAAACATTTCGATCTTCATCTTCAAACAATCTATAAACATCTCAGAGAAGGCAACGAATCAGTTACAAAATCACATGCTTTTCGATCACTTATCACCAAAAGAAATCCAACAGAAAGGCAAAAACTTTTCATGTTTCATGTGATAGCTCCGGATGGCAAAGAATATGACTTTTATTCTCAGAAAACAATTGAGGCTTTTTTCAAACCTCCATCCAATCTTCAAATTATTCCAACCACAAAACCTGCTTATCTGAATCTTGATGAAGAAATGGAAATTCATCGAGAATATCTCAAGGAAGCTGAATTCTGGTGAAAATTTTGTTTTTTTGTCAGGATATAAAATGGAACCAATAGAATCAACAAAACCAACAATTATCCTTGTATATGGAGAGAACCAACTGGAATGGGATAACTTTCAAGACTTTGAGAATTTTGTCGAACTTGAATGGGATAGCTTTTTCGAGGATCTCGCAATTTGAAAAATTTTTATTTTTTTATCTATGATAATAAAATAATGATCACAAGCAACAATTACCAAAACCAGAAAATAACACTCTCAGAACCAGAAACCAAAAAGACAGGTGATTTTTCTTTCGTTGTTCTGCCAATCACAGTTGGTTCCGACGACACAGCGCAGCCTTGCAATATTCTTCTTGAAGGTAAAATGAAAATATGGGTGAATAAAAATTCAGGCAAAACATCATTCTCTCTTGGTCTCACTCTCAATGATGAAGACATTCCGATGCTGCGTTATTTTGAGTCTGCAATAAATAAACGCATCCTTGCCAAGAAAGATAGACTCAGAAAACTTAACAATGCTTCTTTTTCAATCATCAAAGAAGATTCCTCAAAGTATTATAAACTCTATTCCAAGCTTTACACAGACAAAGCTGGAAAGATAAATTGCCGTTTCAATAAACTCATTCAGAAAAAGAGATCAGATGGCACTGTCCAGGAAGTTAAAACGCGTGTGAATCCACATGACTTGATTGGAATTCCTTTCACAGGTTCTGTTGTCGTCAGGCTTCGCCAAGTTTTCCTTGGGAATTTTCCATCCATCACAATCACAACCCAAGAAGTTCTTATCAAAGAATTGATCGAACAACCTAGTTTCTTTGATCAATATGAAGACGAAGATGACTATGACGATGAAACCCATCCAGAGCCACCCCGCCAAAAGGGAATTATCAAATCAGATCAGGGTGATGCACTGACATTGAAACAGCTTAATGATAGCGTGTCATGAGTTTTTCCTTCTTCTGTGAGTCTATTTTCCGATCATATTATCCATGATAATATGATTACTTTCCAATTCCTTTTGGTGACGGCAACAAATCTGGGTAATATTTTTCATGATAAGCCTGTTCATTCTTCTCTAAATTCAAACATAAATCTGCTACAATTCCATCCACAACTTTCATTGCCTTTATGAATTCTTGTGAATCGAAAAAGTCTCCTCGGAGATACGATCTCAATTCAGTTAAAACATTTTCATACTTTGTCATTGCGAACTGACTTATCTCAATCTTTCTGCGGAACTTTTTCATTTCTTGGAATGTCTTCAAGAATAACCCAGCACCATTTATAACCCCTAAGACTATTGGATTCAATGTAACTCCTCCTACAATTGTTCCTGTAACAACTAAAAGAGTAGAACTAAGAGATAACAAAAGATTCATTTTCTTGTATTTTCTTTGTGCTTTCCGACAGCACCAACATTTTTTATGATAGAAAGCGAAGAGCTTTTTCAATTCATCAACTTTCTCCTCAGAAAGGGTTTGATCAATATGATTAAAATTAAGTGGATTGGTTTGCATTTTTATTGCAAGAAAAAAGTCTTTTCATGGTTTCTATGAACGCAAGTATCTGTTCCTTTATTGCTTTGTCTAGTTTGATTTCAAAGCTCATTTTAGATAACTTCAAAAAGAAATGTGATTTGAATAGAGGAAACATTTAATGCTTGATCCCGTATTCTTGCTGAAAATAACTCTCCAGCTGAAAAAGAAACGTTGGAAAAAGTAAATAATTGAATTCGATTATCTCCACTAAAGTTCGTTCCACTTTGCATTTCTTTAGTTGGGATGACTAAAGTTAGTTGTGGAAACGCAGATTTTTTCGTTAGAATTTGAGCATAGGCGGTAATTAATTTACAGTTGATTGGGATGACCAGGTCATTGAAATAATTATCGAAAAGTATATTTATCGCATTTTTACCCGACGATGGTCTAAATCTGCCAATCAGCATAAAATTATTCTTCAGACCTGAATTGAGGATTTGATGACCATTCATATCCAAATTAGTTTGCATGACCATTGCGGCTCTGCCGGCATTTTGATTTTCGAAACTGAAGGGAGCATCGAAGACACTTGAATCAACATCTGCTACAGAATTTTTAACGCCATAAATAATTAGTTTTGACGCTGCATCTGATGATGAAGGCGCCGTTTCATCATATTTTAAATCGAGCATGATGAATTCCTGTGGAGAGATCTTCCATTTATGCATGTGAATAATTGATCTTGTATAACCGGCGGAGCCACCGGCAAATTGTTTTGTTGATTGTTGATTGATATTCAGACTTGTACTCACTACATTCACACTGACATTACCCATTGTACCTGGAAAGAATTCAATGCAAATAGTGTATTCACCTTCAGGCAGTTTATACATATTAAATCCTAATCTACCGGAGAAGCGATTATTTCCATTTCGAGAAAATAATAAATCATATGCCTTCTTATTGAAACGATGCGGCGAATCTGGAAAATCATTTATTCCATTGACTGTTATCCCATATTCAGAGCTTGATTCATCCACATTTTCCATCAAATAGCGGAATTCATCTTTTGCATGGGAAGTCGAAGAGATATGAGATTTATTGACATAATCTTCCAGCTCTTTATCTTTTGCATCGACATATGTTTGGTCAGCCTTATTTGTTTTCAAATCACTGATTGCGGTTTTATTCTGCGTTATTTTTGTATTATTATAAATTGTTTTTCTATCAACATATGTTTTATCAGCTTTGGGGCTGACTTCGTCATCCACATATCTTTTGTTTGCGCCTTGGTCGGCAACAGTTGGGTCTTTCACATTGTAAATGGTGTGATTGTTCATATCCAAACTAGTCTCCATTGGAAACGCCTCTTTGCGGCTGAGAAAGATATTCTTGACATCATTATAAGAAACCAGATTGTTATAATGTGCCCCTAAATCATGCCATGTTTGTTGCTTTGAGTTTTTCACATTGAAAAGTCCTTTCAAATCAATATCCTTCGTGACTTCATGCGTTGGTGCAGGAGCATTTGGGTGAAATCTTTTCAGAGTGATCATATTGACAGCAAAAAGGTCATCATCTGTTTTTGTGTCGAGATTGGTGATAAGTTTGCGATTCATATTGATTTCCCCAGGATTAACAAGATTGTTTCCATTGAGATTAAGATTCCCAGTCATTCGGGACGATCCATCAACCATCACGGAGTCTGCGCGGACTTGCGTGATTTTACTGCTCAGGCTTGTTTCAAGAACATCAGTTTGATGTTTTGTGATGGCATCAGAATCCTTTGTTCCTTCTGCTACATTGACAAGTTTTTTATTCTCTATATCATAGTTGTTGTCTGAATCTAACTTCAAGCCACCAGATGTTTGAACTTGACTTTCAAGTTGCCTTATATATGCCGCCAGATCAACTTTATTAAATCTTCCAATATTGTTGAATATTCCCATTTTAGTTTATGGAAATGTTATTGCATCATGTTCCACCCCATATCTCTCACAAATCATCTTATGATGTGCTTTTATGAGGATATCAGAGAATTCATATCCCTTATACAGAACAAACAGTTGAACATCCCCATGAAGTGGCACAGCAGTCGCTGGATCAATATCCCCAAAAACCATAGTGTTGGCTCCTGGAGAAGTTGATGCGGTGAATGATGTCAGTTTCTTTCCTTAACCCAGCAACTCGAAAGACTGTCAGGTGATGCTGAAGAAGAAGAATTTTTTCCGCTCGGGATTACCCCGCCGCCCGAGGCGGTTGGGATTACCCAGTGAAGAGATAAACAATGCAACTTATTCACCTGGGAAAGATCTGCTTTTGATGGATAATTACTTAGGTCTACAAAATCTGCGCCGTGAACCCCCGAGATAATTAAGTCACCATTCTGTTTGTAACAAACAAATTTATCCCATCCCCCATTGTCGTGGCCAAACAATCCATTTTGATAAACTGATTGTGGGCCAGTGAAGGATGAGATTCTGAAAAGAATAAAAATATTCACAATATCGGCGGCGCCACCCTGAGGATTCAGATTTATTTCTGAAATAAGTTTGTCATCCTGTCCATCAAATTCTATGAAAAATCTCTTTGCATTCTTAGTGGTTGAGAGAGTTGGTCTTTGATTTGATATATTTTGTCTGGCATCAAGTCCTGACAGAGTGTTATCTGAAATTTTCTTTATTTTTCTTGTTCCTGATTCAAGGGCAACTTCAGCTGCGTTTCCTCGCTCAATTGAATAG
The DNA here is from genome assembly GCA_022457155.1 of Cladopsammia gracilis. Classification (NCBI taxonomy): domain Eukaryota; kingdom Metazoa; phylum Cnidaria; class Anthozoa; order Scleractinia; family Dendrophylliidae; genus Cladopsammia; species Cladopsammia gracilis. Next base: position 60,546 of record JAJGOT010000393.1, read on the forward strand.
AAACATTCCGCATTTTCTTTGATATATGCATCCACATAGGTTGATGTTGCTGCCGTGAGAATAGAAAGAAGACCCGATTGGGCGACAGCGTGGTCAACATAACTCTTTGTCGTAGCATCTGAATTTGCTGAAGGAGCTGGAAGATTTGTGATTTTATTTGAATTAAGGTTAATATCTCCTGTAAATAAACCACCTTCAAGTGCTTTTGAATCAACGTAAGCCATTGATGCTAAGTGTGAAATGTCCACAGGAGGGCGATCCGGAGGGCGATCCACCCTGTGGCGTGAATGATTGTTAAATATTCCCATTTTAGAAAGGTTCATCAAAGTTTTTAGCAACACTTTTCTTTTCTTTGTCAAAGAAAAAGGAATTCATAAGGTCCTAGCCTATTGAAAAGATGTGGTTCAATCAAATTTTCTTTTGCAATGAGATCCAAATGAGTTTTTGTTGCCGGTGGATACAGAATCATATGAGAACAATTCAAACGAACTTTTTGCGGGACATTATAATAGGATTGCGAGAGATAAATCGGACTGATTCCATGATGCCTTCCATCGGTCCAGTGATTAGCGATTTGTTTTTGAATCCTCTCAGAAGAATTAATGAGATCATCAAACACGACTACTTTCCGATTGTTGTTTGGATAATCTGATGTCGACATGATGTCATCTGGGCCAAGAATTTCGAGAACTGGATACCCAACTTTTGGGATAGCGCTGACACCATCCATGAACTTTTGGAGGTCTTGAATCTTTTCTTGATGTTGATTGGGAGTATAGAAATAAATTTTATCATAGAAGATGAGAGGTTTTCTCAAGATATATATGCATAAGCGGGTTTGTCTTTCCACAGCGAGTTTGACCCGCAATGAGCATTCTGAAATCCTCATCAAGGAAATTATTGTATTTTCTGTTTGCTGTTCGATTATTGACGTTTCGATCATAATTTGGAATTTTCATTTTAAGTGTTGAAACAACATTTATTTTTTGAAATAAATGTTGTTTTACCACTTAAAATGGATCTTGAAAGAATAAAGAAATATGCAGGAAGAGAACTGGAGGGATATCAGATTGCGAAAGCAGTCACAGATGTAAAGAATGAGGTGAAAGACCGAGAACAGGTCAGAGACATCGGCATGAGTGATTATTTTAAAACACTTAGAGAACCCTTGATTGCGCAACAGAAGACAGATGAAAATCAAAACAAAATGATTGAACAGCTCCAACAAAATCAGCTTGCTTTGGTCCAAGGCATTAACGAGATGGCTCAAATACCCGGCAGACAAGATGCCGAAGTTGAAGAAGATGCATTTAATTCGCCGACGCTGCGACAAAAGAAAAGCTAATAACAGTTAGTCCGAACAATATATTTTCCGCAGAAGACTTAATCTTCATCGATTCGATTGGTTTACCAGAGCCTAACGCGCTACTTGATTTATCAGCAGAGGACTTAGGTAAACTGAACAAACAAGTAGTGAAAGAAAGAAAAAAGACATCTGGTGAAATAACTGGGGTGAAAAACACAAAAGGAGTTAGTCCGGCGACGAAAAAAAAGAGAGTTGAAAAATTAGAACAACAAAGAGACGTCGAAAGACCAATATTTGACAAATACTTATCTACAATAGATCTTATTCAAGCTTTACCAAAATATAAAAAAAAAACGGGAACGGGGGCGCGGCGCACGTACAAACAACCCCGAAGGAATGCATATAAAATTCAACAAAATCAATATGGTGGGTTGCTTATCGATGTCCCCAAATTTGTCAATGAAATGAAGCTGAATGCATTCAGAGGCGGGAAACTGATCTATCAGGTTGATGTGGATAAATCACTCATCGATTTGTTGACAAAGACATACAATCCGAAAAGAAAATATTCTATGAATGCTGTGAGGATTTTCAACGATTTAAACACACTGTCTAATATGCCTGCACACAAATCCTCAGGTAAATCAAGGATGGTTGGATCGGGTGTCGTCTTCTATCAGAAGCCAGAAGAGCTGGCGGATCGTATGAAGATTTTGATTGGTTCAATGGCGGCTGGAAACAACTCGCCAGTCTTGAGGAATGATCTTTCCCAAATAAATGATGAACTCTTGAAAATAGGCGCAATTGACCAGCTAATGCATAAAAAACTTTATCAGAAATATTTAAAATAATGGATGTTAATAGAGTACTTGTCTTTAAATCAATTGATGCAAGAAAACAAAACCCACAAAATAAACCAGGAAATTTCACAATGAAGTTCACCCCAGCGCTGGATTTGGAGGATAATAAACAACATTATATGGCTTTGGATCACCTTTCTATGACTGCAAGCTGGTATAATATCCGACCGGAATATAACAACAACAAATTGGTGATTTCCAAAGATAGTGGCAACACTTGGCAAACAATCACCTTTCCCGCGGGAGTTTATGATTATGACGATATTAATAACTTCATCCACAATAGCCTTGGGAAAAATGCGGATGGGGGCTATGGTGTTAATATATTTTTCAATTTATCAACTTACAAAGTTTTCATTAAACTAGAATCAACATATCAAATTGACTTTGCCAACAGCGGAAATTTCCATAATCTTTTGGGATTTGATGCCGCAAAATTAACAGCTAGTGCTTATGGAACTAGATCCCCAAATATTTCAAATAGCGTTGATAACCTATATATTCGCTGCTCTCTTTTGAGTGATTCGATTATCTCTGGGATCCGATCTAATGTTTTGTTTACATTCTCAACAAGCACAAAGGAAAGAGCGTTACCGTTTGAACTTACGCAAACAAATTATCTATGGAATAAAATAAATACCAAAACAATTTCTGAAGTGACTTTCTACATAACCGATGATGAAGACAGAGAAGTGGATTTGAACGGGTTAGATATATCTCTGACGGTGGTAATTAAAGAAATTTAATTTAAAATGGATGAAAGAAGAGAAAGAGACCCTGATACCGGTGTAATAAGTTACGCCGAAGGTGGCGGGTTTGCTGATATGTTCTCGAAACTCGCAGCTAAATTAACCGGCAAAACAGCTTCGAAGTTGGCTTCAAAGGCGGCAGAAAAACTTGTTGAAAAAGGAGCTGAAAAAATTGGAGGAAAGACTGGTCAAGTCATTGGTGAAAAAATTTATGATAAATTCACAAGGAAACCGAGCGAAGCGAAGGTGAGCGCAGCGAAACCAGCGGCTCCGGAAACAAAAGGAAAAGAAATTGGTGAAATTCTGAGAAAACAAAGCCAAACCGTCGAGGTGGCTGCGAAGCAGATAATGTTAATAAATTTGGTACAACAACAAATGGCCTGACATTCATTAAGAAAGTTGAAGTTGAATGTAATGGACAAACCGTTTATAATAACCTAAAAGCAAATGAAAGCGCAAATGCGTTGGCGCTCTTGAAATACACACAAAGTTATGCCGACTCAGTTGGGCAAGATCAATTTTTCTATCCTGATACAAATACAGGAGAGGCTGAGCCACGCGTAGCTCAAGCAGCTAATAATCAAGGTTTTGCCGATCGAAAAGATAAGACTGATGGTGCGGAGATCACAAACATATCAATTCCTCTGAATTTATACAGTTATTTTGCTGCATTCAAAAACAATCTTGCTCCAAATATAAAGACAAGCATTTTGCTTGAACTGGAAAATGATAAAACATAATTTTCAGACACGCCAATGTTGCCGATTGCAAAGTGATTGTCACAAAACTCAGATTATGGTGCCCCAAAATAATTTTCAATGGAAAAGGATTGAAGCAATATCTTGATGATTATCTGAAACCGAAAAAGTGGACATATTTGCGAGAATACTCGGAACAAAAGCAAACACAATCAACGAATGATAGTTTCCGTATTTCCACAGGCATTCGGCGCCCCAGGCATGTATTGATTTGGGTTGTTCCAACGGCAGCTCATGGCAATCAACAACAAGATATCTTCAAATTTAAAACATTCAGCATTGGAGGAAACCAGCGATGCTTTACAAAAGCGCAGCTGGAGTTGAACAACAGTATTTATTATCCTCAATTAGACATGACATCCAACGAACGATCAAGACTTTACAGAACATTAATGGCATTCAACTCCGGTTATAACGACGTTTTAAGTGGCCCATTAATAAACCGAGCAAATTTCGACCAGCTTTATGGAATGATTTATTTCGATCTGAGAAATCAAGAAGATGATGTTAAAGATGGAGTCGTTTCTTTGACTTTCCGATATCAACTGAATGATGCAGCTGCTGCAAATTACACAATAAACACCTTGGTGCTGCATGAAAAAGAAATCGAACTGTATACTGCATCAAATAAGCTTTTGATAAAAGCTTGAAAAGGTTATTTCGATATTAAAAATATTGAAATGATGTCTTATATTCCATACCATGTAAACTTGTCTGAAGGACAAAAAACAAAGCTTGCAAGAGCTGTGAAAAATTTCAGCTCCAATTACATTGAGACTTTCGAGAAATGAATTGAAAGGATCAGATGAACTATTGTTGACAAAAACCCAAATAAACAAAATAAAGAAAGCAATTAATGCAGGGCGGGGGGTTGAAATATCCATCTCGAGAACACAAATAAGAAAAGCTGTCAGACAAGGCGGGAGTCTTTGTACTTCATTGATTTCTTTGGGAACGAAACTGCTTCCATTCGCAACAAAAGGGGTTTCAAAAGTTGCCCCGCATCTGGCAACTGGCGCATTGAGTGCTTTGGGGAGCCTGGGGATAGATAAAATCTTTGGAAAGGGAATAGAAATTCCATATAATTTTCTTCCGCAAATTGGGAGAGTCAAAGAGTTAACTAAAAGCCAATTAGATTCTGTTAAAAGAGGACTTAAGCTGGGCAGTGGAATAAATTTCAAACCCACACAGCGACAAATAAATGGTGGACTTCTTGGAACACTTGTGGCGATAGGAATCCCGATGGCAATTGAACTAGCCTGCCTGGAGCCGCTGCCGCAGGCAGATTCGGGTCAGGGCTTCAAGTTCCGAGGAAAGCTGCTGCGGGATTTATGGTGAGTCCAAAACCTGGGGTTTATCCGTATGTGCCGCCGCCATTTTTTGGAACCTGGGAACAACAGGGTCGCGGACAAAAAAAAATCTGGAGACGGAGCGAAGCGACCGCGACTGAAAGGAGACGGAATTCTGTTAGGACCGAACAGTCCCTTTCAAAACATTCCCCTCGTAGGAGCAATTCTGTGAGGCCGGCTTGGAAAGATATTCCATTGTCAAACTTTGATATTCTTGAGTGGGTGAGGTTTCTTAAAATCCCCAATTTCAAAGGAATCTTTTCAAGAGACTCAAAAGATCATATTCATAACTCTGGTGGTTGTATAATTAATTTAGATGTTTCTGTTGGAAACGGAACACATTGGGTCGCAACATTTGTAGGTGGCAAACACGCTTATTATTTTGATTCGTTCTGCTTGCCACCTCCAATTGAATTTGTAGATTATGCAAGAAAATTAAAAAAGGAGTTTGTTTATAATTACGGCCATCCGATTCAAGAAATTAATTCAGTGCGATGTGGATATTATTGTTTATATTTCCTAGATTATATTCATGAAAAATCATTTTATGATTGTCTCAAAGTGTTTGATTTAAACCATCCAATGAAAAATGAGAAATTCATAAAAGAATATTTCAATTAAAAATGGAATCATCATATTGCGTTAAAGAGAAACGAGTTACGGGATGTGTAGACCCGTCAGGTTATATGATTGCAAAAAATGGGAAGCCCATGTGGTTTTGCCATTGCGCATCATGCGGAATAAAGAAGACAAGATTTGTTAAACAGTCAAACTAGCGCAGCCCTCACAAGGTGGGGGCATTGGGTCGACAATAGCAGAACTCGGACTTGAAGGCATGGCGCATGCTCTCCCGTGGCTAGGAAAAAAAAACGGTTGAAATGGGTCGCTATGGCGCCAGTGAGTTGCTAAGAAATAAAACCGCTCAGAAAAATATCTTGAACAGGAGGCTACAAGCAGCCTATACTCATGCGCATGCGTACGGAAGTTTTATGATATATTTTAAACATGATAAGAAGATGTCCGATATGAAGAAGAGTTGCTCCTTTCATTCAGTCATCGTTCCTGCAAACTGCGTTCTTTACTATTGAATGTTTTGTAAATAAAGGCTGTACCACAATGAAGCCAGTGATTGTTCTACGTCTTATATATAGCTAACGTGAACATTAGTAATGTAAGTGGAGTTGTAGAGGATGCTGTCGTGACACTTCAGTAACGCTGTTTTACCGGAAGTGGGAGTAGCCGGAAGTCACTAAACAGGAAGTCTATGAACTTGAAGTGCCAATTTAAAATATGCGTGCATAAATTTGCATGCAAAAACGTGACACCAAAAAAAAATAATAATAATAAAAAAAAAAGAAAAACAGAGCCCATTTTATAACTCATGCCGCTACGCGCATGAGTGATTATGGATTAGAAAAACTAACTCCACTGATACAAAACGTCGGTAGTCAAGCCTTAGATCAACTATCAACGCAAATAAGACCAAACAAAAAATATAAAACACACAGAAAAGATCTCGACAAAGTCGGACTTGACGGTAGCGGGTTCGACGCGCATGCACTAATTGGAAAATTACCGCGGCCAAAAGGCGGATTCACTCCAGGTAAATATAAATATATGGGCCCTTACAATCCCTTAAAAAGACAACTGGAATACGATCCTGAAACAGGTGAAGTCCTGAAATGGAATGATCTGCCATATAACAAAGTAGATGAAATTTCGGCTTATCATGACATTTGTTATGACAGAGTGAAGACAGGTAAGACAAACAAAGGAGCTTGCGACAGGCAAATGGTTGCTGAACTTGACAAGATCCCCTATGGCGACATGCCAAAATGGGGCCAAGCGGCAAGATTCATTATTAACACGAAGCAAAAACTTGGATTAGGGCTTTCAGAATCCAGCAGAGCTGGCGGCGAAGCCGAATCAAAAAACGGCAGAAGGTTTCGAGTACGGATTGGGCCCGAAGCCTAAGCGATGAATTACATAAACCAATCCGGCGACGCTTTCCAAAACGACGAGTTATTGCATATGGAGTTGACAAGATCTGGGCCGCAGATTTAGTTGAGATGGGGAAATTTTCGAAGTGGAATCGCGGAATAAAATACCTCCTGATGGTGATCGATGTCTTCTCAAAATATGGGTGGATACGACCACTGAAAGACAAGTGAGGACAGTCCGTGGCTGATGCTTTTAAAGATATATTTAAAACAAAGCGAAAACCGAAAATGTTATGGACGGATCGCGGGACCGAATTTTGGAACCACATTGTTCAAGATTTGCTAAAGACGAATGGTATCTCTTTATATACAACAGAAAACGAAGAAAAGTCATGTGTTGTAGAGCGCTGGAACCGATCGATAAAGACGAAACACTGGAAGCTTTTTTCTGCGAACAATAACACAATTTATTTTGACAAACTTGACAATTTAGTGGATCAATATAATCACAGTTTCCATTCTAGTATTTCCATGACGCCCACACAGGCAAGTTTAATTAAAAACGAGTCTAAGGTGTTTGCTAATTTATATGGCGATTTACTTTATTCTTAGCACGCCCCAGCAAAATTTAAAGTCGGTGATAGAGTGAGAATATCGAAATATAAACGGCAATTATTCAACAAAGGTTTCACACCAAACTGGTCAGAAGAGATATTTATTATTGACGAAATATTGAACACAAGTCCGGTAACGTATAAATTAGTTGATTTGTTAAGAGAAAAAATAATTGGGTCATTTTACGAACCTGAATTGCAGCCGACGACTCAGGATGTTTTCCGCATTGAAAAGGTTATTCGCCGCGATCACAAGAAAAAGAAAGCTTTGGTTAAGTGGAAGGGCTATTCCGACAAATTTAATTCGTGGATACCGTTGAGTGATGTTCAAAAGCTTGCCTAAAAAATCGGCTCACGCGTGAGCCATTAATTTAACATGGCTAAAAATAGGTCATTGGAAAAATCGGCTCACGCGTGAGCCATTAATTTAACATGGCTAAAAACAGGTCATTGAAAAATCGGCCAACGCCTAAGCCAATTTGTGAGTGGTTGAGAGTGTATTATGCATAATACAATTTCTGATAGGTTAAAACAGACCACATGACAAGGGAAAGTTTCATTACATCATAGAATGTTATTAGAAGTCATAAACATGAAATGTATTCGCAGACAGTAAACAAGATTGCTTTGAGTGCAAACGACGATAAAAGATTCGTATGCGAAGACGGAATACACACTCTCGCTTGGGGGCATTGGAGAATTCATTGAACACCTGAATTTTTTACTGTAATGGGCAGTCAAAAAAACTTTATTGTGATTTTTTTCAAGTCAATTCTGTGCAATTTTTAGCGGATGAATTGACCGCTAGATATTTAGGGATGGAGGAGGTGACTGTGGATTTTTGAGGGGATAGAAAAGAGGATCTGCGGAAGTTTGGGGATAGATTGACTGTGAATTTTTGAGGGGTTATTTTGAGAAAGCGGTAAATTCGGCGGATGATTTTTGAGGGGATTTTTGAGGGGATAGAAAAGAGGATCTGCGGAAGTTGGGGGGATAGAATTTTTTGAGCCAGAATCGGCCTTTTGCATCTACTCAAACATGTTAAATTTGAGTGGACAGAATAAATAAATAAATAAATAAATAAATAAATAACAACAAATATTTAAACAAGGTAGCCACTTCAGTTATACAACTTTTATCAGTGTGGGTCCTGTACTTTCGATGCATTAAAGAATGCTTTAGTGACGGCACCAATTCTTTATACCCAGATTTCACACAGCCTTTTTCACCTTTTTGTCAACGCTTGTCAAACGGGCATTGGATTGACTCTAAGGCAAGGAAAGGGTCATTACCTATGCAGATCGCGATATCAATTTCGCTACGTCGGTCAGTCTTCTCCAACGTTGCCTTTTTCTTTCGTTCAAGTTTTTGTGTCTCCTGACCTCGTGTTCCTGTTATGTCGATCTCGCATTCGATCTCGCAAAATGTTCAAGCGTTTAACAACAAAACGTTATTAGAACAGATCTTAAAGTTAGTCCCTGATTCCGCCAATAACATCAAGCATTTTAGTGTCGAAGCTGTTCATGAACAGTTACGAGAAAATATAGAAGTTCCGCCGAGAGGAGCCTAAATCGTTTAGCCAAAGGGGAACGAAATACAGTACAAGTTCAATGCCAAGCTTTAAAATTCACGGGTCGAGGTTAAATCCCAACTTGAAGCCAACGCAATTTAAAAGGCCAAAGCATCGCTTTCCGAAGGTGCGTCTTTCATCATCGAAGGTCAGAAGCTAATCTCGAAGCAGATTCATTGGACTTTGGATGAAAGACGGTGGGGGAGTACACACAGCATGCATGAGCCTGGTGATGATGAAAAGGGCGGCAAAAAGATTCGCCGTGCAGAGGAAAGAACCGAGAAGTCTGTTACGTCCACAGCTATCAGAAGATCTACCAAAGAGCCTTACTCTTCGTGCCCTTCACACTCTCGTCCCGCCTTTGCTGGATCCCGAAACCTAAGAGTGCGTTTATACTACTCATTCAGTGAAAGGTAATTCACACAGAAGATTACTGGTGACACAGGAACAAAGTAAGTTTGAGGTTTCATTTGTTAATTCCCCTATTGATTCGATCGAGTCGAAGCCAAAGAGCCTAATCAGAACCTGAAGAACTTTAAATTTGAGATCCCTGCCTCCAATTTCGTCCTTTCTGCGCACGTTTTGGTAGGGAAGAATGATTGTTTTAATCCAATGAGTTTTGGCGAATCATTGGCGGTCCCAGTTTCATTTTAAACGTTATCAGAGATCGTTACCGAATTCCATTTATTGCGAACTTCACGCCTCGGTATTATACCAACAATGCATCAGCCCTTGAGATCCAGGCTTTGTTGCATGGCGAATTTATCAAGAACTTGTGTGTGGCAATTGCTTTGAATAATAATAATTTATAGTTATTGTAAATTATTATTGCTATTTTTAATAAAGGTATTTTCCAATAATAATAATAATAATAATTATAATAATAATAATAATAATAATAATAATAATAATTATAATTATAATCTTTATTCATCAGATAAAAATAGATATCCAATGCTACAATCAGTTTCTCTTCGTGATATCCTCAATCCGTTGACTGCATTTGTTTCAGTTCAGGTAGTGGCCAGTTCTTGAAGAGGCGTATTTTGGATTTAAGACACAAATCTTCATATATTCCACAGAAATGTATGTGCAAAGGCTTGCATTCTATTGGGGATGTCTTTTCAAGGATTATTTTTCTCCTTTGATTTAAAATCAGGATACCATCATATGGATATTTTCCCACAGCATCGGAAATATTTGGCTTTCTCATGGGATTTTGGCACACGCCATACGAGATATTCTCAATTTACTGTGTTGCCGCTTGGTCTTTCCAGTGCGTTTTTTAAGTTTACCAAAGAAACGCATCCGAGATCGCAGGGCATTCCGGAACTCATATTTGTGCAGTTCTTATTAGAATAAGATGCTAAGTTTAACAGTTCTTTCGGTCATTCGGATCTTTCCCATTCCGGTTGTCAAGTTAATTACGAGAGGTCTAATTGGTGGCCAAACAACCAATTTTCGTGGATCGGCCACAACATTGACACTCGTGCGTTTTTTTTTTGCAAGTAAGCTTGATTTCAGAGTTGACAAGCTTTGTTCGGAACTTGATGATCTCTGTGTTAATTTACAGGTGTCTGGGTACGTGATGATCTCTGTGTTAATTTACAGGTGTCTGGAACTCATTTTTTTGCGGTTCTCATTAGAATAAGATGCTAAGTTTAACAGTTCTTTCGGTCGTTGGGATCTTTCCCATTCCGGTTGTCAAGTTAATTACGAGAGGTCTAATTGGTAACCAAACAACCAATTTTCGTGGATCGGCCACAATATTGACACCCGTGCGTTTTTTTGCAAGTAAGCTTGATTTCAGAGTTGACAAGCTTTGTTCGGAACTTGATGATCTCTGTATTAATTTACAGGTGTCTGGGTATGTGCATGTTACGAAAATTACGTCTATTGTGGGCCAGATTGATTCAATGACACCAAGTTGTGGAAATGTTACCCAATTTGACAGGCTAGATATTTGCATCTCATCATTAACTCCCAGCATTTTTTAATTCGTTTGTTTTCGTGCATGATTGGAAAAGAAGACCCTATATTTTGGAGAGACAAATTGAAAGTTTCAACAGTTTGTTATTCCGGCCAGTTCCGCTGCGCCGAGTTTGTTCAGGAATCCAGTTTAGTTTTTTTTATACAGAATCGCTCCTTGGAAGAGTCGCAGAAGTCTTCTAGTTGAAGGTAGTTTGCTGCGGACAAGTTTTCCATAGGATTTTTTTATGCTAATTTATTGGTAAGAGAGTGTGTTCGCACACTGCTAATCAAAATGTTGTTAGAATTGTCAGGGTCGGCAGTATGGTTAGGGATCTACAGGAGATTGTGTTGAGTGCGCTGTCAAGTATAATTTATTGTTAACACACGCCGGTGGTGTGAAAAGTACTTTGACTGCGTTATTTGTATGCTAACGAACGCCCCCCGGTGGCAAGCATGATTTGTTGTTAACACTCCCCGGTGGTGTGACAAGTACTTTGACTCCGTTATTTGTATCTTAGCGAGCGACCCCGGTGACGAGTGTCATTTGTTGTTAACACCCCCGGTGGTGTGACAAGTACTTAGACCCCGGTAGTTGCATGCTAAAGAACGCCCCCCCCCCAGAGCTTCCAGCCAATAAGGTCATCATTTGGAAACTGGAGCAAGGTAAGAGAGATCCTGGATGACCAGCAAAGACAATGGTAAAGATGATGATTGAACATGCTGGAGAAGAAACAAAGGAGGAGCTGGCCTGTCTTATGACAGACCGTGATGTGTGGAGTGTCAGGCACCGTGCTCAACTTAAGTCTCGTCACTTGGGTCGACGGAACTGAAAACTGAACTCGCCATGGGCGAGTTTGATTTGTTGTTAACACCCCCTGTGTGGTGTGGCAAGTAGTTTGACTCCGTTGTTTGTATGCTAACGAACGCCCCTCGGTGGCGAGCATGGAATCGCTCCTTGGAAGAGTCGCAGAAGTCTTCTAGTTGAAGGTAGTTTGCTGCGGACAAGTTTTCCATAGGATTTTTTTATGCTAATTTATTGGTAAGAGAGTGTGTTCGCACACTGCTAATCAAAATGTTGTTAGAATTGTCAGGGTCGGCAGTATGGTTAGGGATCTACAGGAGATTGTGTTGAGTGCGCTGTCAAGTATAATTTATTGTTAACACATGCCGGTGGTGTGACAAGTAGTTTGACTCCGTTGTTTGTTTGCTAACGAACGCCCCCCGGTGGCGAGCATGGGAGTGAAGCTATAAACCAAAATATTAGTTTGGATTTGTTTTTAAGTATATGGGTGTAGGTGAAGTCATGTTGATGGAATACCAATAGATGGAAAATTGTTATTAATCGATAGTGAATGTAATTTGTCGTTAACACCTCTTACGGATGTGACCTGTTTCTCAAGGAGTCCATTGTTTGTATGCTAGCGAACGCCCCCCTTGGTGGAGAGTTCGATTTGTTTGTGTTGTTAACAATCGCCTGGTGGTTTGACCTTGATAATCCAACAATGCGTGCGATTTGTTCTTGTTTTACACCAGACGACCATTATTCTCTCTCTTTTCTCAACCGAGGTGATATTATTGCGATGTACGTGAGCCATAACTGAAGAAGGACGTGTTTTCACAAAATTCGCAATTTGCAACTGACAACAAGTTTGAAATAGAAACTTGCTCGCAAAAGTTGCAACTTGCTCGCATAACTTCCAACTTGCTCGAAGCAAACTGTCAATCAAATACCAATGTTGCAGTGGAAGTTTGCAAAGTTGCCCGCAAAAGAACAGCCGGTTTGACTGTAATACAGTGGAACCTCGATTAAACGAATCTCTATTTAACAAAGTCCTCGATATAACGAACGATATTCTATGTCCCGGCCAAAGTTACAGTAAAATGTATGGAATAAAACCTCGATATAACGAATTCTTTTATATAACGAACATAATCCGGAAGCCCAAACGTAAAATCTACCTCGATATGACGAATTAAAATGTCAACACGCGACAGAAGAAAAACGCTGAACAGATCAACAGTCAACAAATCCTTTAATCTTTATGGTAACGAGACAGCAACCTTTCAGTCAACGCTTACTATATGTCATAGACATTGGCACTATAGTATTTCGACATCAATTAACTTCTGCTCTATCTTCTTTTTCTCTTATAAGTTCTATTTACTTCTTCACTTTCGAAGGCTTCTTGTGATAAAACGAAAGTAGTTATAGAATTGTCCCTTCTAGCCCCCCCCCCCCCCCCCCCTAAAGTACTTTTTCCCATATTTTTCTGGTATCCGCCGTCATGCAAATTTATGAGTCGAGTGTTTTCAAAACCTGATTAAAACCGTAATATTGATTTCCGTCATTTATCCCAATTTGCATTAAAGAAAATTTTTTTATGATACGAAATAAAGAGATTTCCTGCGGGTACTTCTTTAAAATTTATAATTAAAAAAATTTCTTTGAAATAAATAATATAAATAATATAAATATTTTTTACGAGATTAATATTTTTTTTGAAATGACTCGGTATTATAAGGTATTCATGGCTCGTTCGCTCACTTCGTTCGCTCACTCGCGGCAGATACCAGAAAAATATGGGAAAAAAGTAGTTTAAGGGTCTGCTAGAAGGGACAATTCTATAACTACTAATTTATATATTCTTGAAAATCTATATGCAAACATCTGTCAGTTTGTTTTGACTATGTTTAATATTTAATGATTTACAGAATATTCTAGAAGGGGTTTTACCCTATTATAAAGATTTGGTAAATTCTAATAAAAAGAATCACTTATTGATTTATAAAATATTCTAGAATATTCTAGAAGGGGGTTTTCCCTTTATTAACTAATCAAAATGATTACATAAAAGTTTTCAAATTTTTAAAATTATTTTTGAAACTTTTCAAAATTTTGAAATTATTTTTGAAAATCAGTGAAATATTAAATAAGTGATTTTAAATTGTAGCGGAAAAAATAAAATTGAATTAAAAAAGGTTTAAAGAAAATGGAAATGTTAATAAAAGATATGAAGATGCAAAGTCAACGCAATGTAAATTTTAATCAAATCCAAGAAAAACTTTTTAATTATTTTGGTGTGAGATTTTCTGATAGAAATAAATTTTATAGAATGTTTTTTATACATTTTGTTATTTATTTAAATATGTTAAAGAGTATTACAAAATAAGAAGATCACAATATAAAATTGAATTAAAATTGAAAAATTATGAGAAATTTTTAGAGTTATTAAAGAAAGATGAAAATAAAATAAAAAATAATAAGAATAAACTTAGTGAAGATACATACCTCTTACTAACCGAGTTCGAGGGCCGTACTGTAAATTACGGCCCGCGTTTTTCCCCTTCGATTTATGGCCCAAGCGCGAAGCGCGCGGGCCATAAATCGAAGGGGAAAAACAAGGGCCGTAATTTACAGTACGGAACGAGAAAACGAGGTTTGTAAGATATTTATTATATCTCTAAATCGGAGATAAAGGAAAACCTTTCAAGTCAAAAGATGGACGGCTACATTTGACTGACGCACGTCACAAGAAAGCAAAGAGCAAATTTTATTGGCTTTCAAAAATAGTGTGATCGGTCCTCGATTCGACGTGAACTTGCCTGGCTCTTGAATGAAAACTCTATAAACGAATTAATTTAATCTTCCATGTGTTCGTTGGGACGATGGAAACCTGAAGTAAGGTAGTTTTCTTTGAAAAGGATTCTTAGTTACTGGCGAAGACAAGTGAGGAAAAGAAGAATGAAAACGCCGCGATAAAATCGCCAAAACAAACGTGTTTGTCAAACGGGAAAATGTGGCAGCACTTCGGTCTACAGCGGTGAACGAAGAAACTCTCAGGCTTCTAAAGGGACACTGAAAATATCTAGTCATCAAATACTGCAAGTTGTTTTTGGCTTTTTGTGTGCTTTAGTGGCTTCATGCCGAACTTTGTGCATGGATGAGTTTGAATTTCAATCGCACCTGACAAATTTTCAGCGTGAGCTGCAGCAAGAGCGTGTTTGCGAATACGCAAAATTGTTTTCATGGAATCCACTACAAGGACAGAAATTTCGCTGAGGAATCAAGGTACACTTTTAGCGTAAATTTGAAGCTTCAAGTCTGTTCTTATTAGAGCCACTGCCACAAACGATAACTCTGAACTTAAGTTTATAACCAGACAAAATCTTGATCAAACTAAGTTAATTTAAGCTTAAGCTTGTATGATACAGTTTTCCGATGGAAGTCGTTTCAAGTTGTTTTGCAGCTTCATGTTTTTCAAAGAGACGTTTTCTTACGAAGAAAGACTGTTTTGTTAATGCTTAATTAAATTGTAAGAGTTAAACGAATTTGCCGTGTTACTCGAGTTTTTATAACTTACAGCCTAAAAACTAAATAAGCTTACCAAAACAAACAAGCTTACTCGAGAAAATTGTCCATGCTTTTTGATTCGCAGCTAATCAGTTTTTTGCTAAAGTTGTATTTTAATTTCATCGGAGAGTTTTTGTAACCTGGCATGTTAACCCACTTAGCTCCAAACGTTTCCTCTGGATATTTTTTAATGTAGAAAACAACTTTTGTAAGCGTGTGTTAGGCCCGATGCTGGGACTCTCAAATTTAGCGGGCCGTACTGAAAAATACGGCCCGCTAAATTGACCAATCACAGCGCGCGTACTAACTTAGAGATATAATAAAATAGTTTATATTTTAACACTGGAAAAGTTGAAAATTTCCATACTATGTAAAAAACATGTAAATAACATGTAAATCCTCAAAAAGATACTGTAAATGAAAATTTACATGATTTTTACCCATTTACATGTTTTGAGAAATCCTGTAAAAAACATGTAAATAATTGAGGTGAAACATGTAAATTATGGAAAAGATCCTGTAAATTTCTCAAACCAGGGACATAAGACCATGTAAATAGCATGTAAATCGAATAAAGGAAGCCCGTAAATAACATGTAAATTCAATAAGGGAACCTGTAAATATCACGTAAATCGAATAAAGGAGCCTGTAAATAACATGTAAATCGAAAATGAAGCCCGTAAATATCCTGGAAATCGAATAAAGGAACCTGTAAAAAACATGTAAATCGAATAAAGGAGCCTGTAAATAACATGTAAATCGAATAAGGGAGCCTGTAAATAACATGTAAATCGAATAAAGGAACCTGTAAATAACATGTAAATCGAATAAGGGAGCCTGTAAATAACATTTAAATCGAATAAGGGAGCCTGTAAATAACATGTAAATCGAATAAAGGAGCCTGTAAATAACATGTAAATCGAATAAAGGAGCCTGTAAATAACATGTAAATCGAATAAGGGAGCCTGTAAATAACATTTAAATCGAATAAGGGAGCCTGTAAATAACATGTAAATCGAATAAAGGAGCCTGTAAATAACATGTAAATCGAATAAAGGAGCCTGTAAATAACATGTAAATCGAATAAGGGAGCCTGTAAATAACATGTAAATCGAATAAAGGAGCCTGTGAATATCATGTAAATCGAATAAGGGAGCCTATAAATAACATGTAAATCGAATAAGGGAGCCTGTAAATATCATGTAAATCGAATAAAGGAGCCTGTAAATAACATGTAAATCGAATAAGGGAGCCTGTGAATATCATGTAAATCGAATAAGGGAGCCTGTAAATATCATGTTAATCGAACAAGGGAACCAAATCGAGCCAGCTCGCTTGTTTACTACCATGTAAATTAATGCGAACATTCATAGGCAAAGTAAACATACACGACTCATTAAAAAGCTGCTTTTCAATTGTTTTATTATAACTCCCTTGATCGTAATGTTACACCCTTTTTCAACTGTTCGAGATTCTTTGTTTCTGCTTTTCATTATTCCTTTCAAAGAGCTACATGTACACTGTACAGTGTACATTGACTGCAGCTTTGGTATGTTTTCTGCAATAGCTTGGCCATGGGATGTTCTTGCTCTTGAAGCCTGCGAAACAAAACAAAAAACAGCTGCAGTGAACAAAGTCTGTCTAGTAGTAGTCTGCCTTATACTAAAGGCAACTGTCCTTTGTGTCCATATAATTACTAGACCAGTTTCATCTGATACAAGTCGTGTTAGAACAGACTTCATCAGAGATTTTGAACAAGATTATGTGAGGAACTTATTTTATACACACCATTTACATTTCAACATTACATACAAGTAACAGACAAGAATTAGAATTATTGTCATTTACAGGTGTTTGAAAGTCTCACATAATCTTGTGACAGCATGTTATCAGATCTTTGAGTGACCACATTTATACTGATTGCAGATTGTAGCTTCAGTTCAGCAAGTGCAAGCATTTTGTCAGATCTTTAATGCCATTTTGGCATAATTATATTCATTGGCTGCAGGTACCTGGCCTATTAATTAAAGGAGAAATGTTAAATTACCCCTTCTGATAAATTTTAAATTCTGCACTAACATAGGATAATATGAACATCAATAATTTATGGAGATAATTGGATTATAGCCTGAGTGTAACGCCATACGAAGAAAAAAAACAAAGCTAGTATTGAAAAAGGAGTTAAATACTCTTGAAGCAAGGGTCCAACCGACGAACAGGATTAATCTCCTTAAGGGTAGCGGAGTCGGTGGCAGAATATCTTGAAGAAACTGGAAAACCACTGGAACGACCACTTGTCAGGGTTTTTCTGCTGGGACAGGGACGCCGGCGTTTATCCTTTGTAACCTTCCCTGGTGAGAATCTGAAGGATCTTTAAGAATCCTTAAAGATCTGCATGAGGATCTGCGAGGATCTTACTGAGGATCTTAATAAAGATCTTTGAGGATCTTTTAAATTCCTGTAACATCCTCAATAATCTTGCCAAGATCTTCAAGGATCCTTTAAATTCTTGGCAAAGGATCTTATTAAGATCCTTGAAAGATACTTATAAATTCTTGAGGATCTTAAAGGATCCTTGCAAAGATCCTCACAAGGATATTTTGCTAGGATCTTTTTAAGATCTTCATCAATTCCTTAAGGATCTTTGTAAAAAAAATTCTACAATAAATTGCAGATGAAGAATCTTTGAGGATCTTTCAAAGATCCTGTGAGGATCCTTTAAAGATCTTTATCTTTAAGGATCTTTGACAGGTCTTTGAAGATCTTCAAAGATCCCTGAAGATCCTGTGAGGATTTTCACCTCTCTGCCTTCCCTTCGGCTTGGTACATTCTTTTCTCATCGTCCGAGTTTGAAGCAAGCTCATCTGACAAATATTCGTGAATGGTCAACCAGCCGTACTCGCTTTGACGTGTTTCGAAACTAACTCGGTACCTGATTGAACAGCCACTTTAACTTTTTCGTATAAATTCATGTAAGGCATGGTCCATTTGTTGCTGATTTCCTTTCCTCTTGCATGTATAGTTCTCCCGGCGAGCCTTTTTAAAAGCCTGTTGGACAGTCGAACTATTTTCCTCAGAGAAACGCTTTGAAAATTCACTAAGCCAAGATTCAATAACTTGAGTAAGTTTATCAGTTAAAGAATTAATCGAAACGGAAACAGAAGACTGAATAGCCAAGCTTATAGATGGATCCACAGCTTTGACACTTGGGCCAGCACATGCTCGTGTTTCCTCAGTGTCATTCATGTTAAAAAAAGTGGTGCGGTGAAGATTATGTGACGAACATATTTTATACACACCATTTACACTTCAACATTACATACAAGTAACACCGACAAGAATTAAAATTATTTCCATTTACAGTAGGTGTTTGAAAGTCTCTTGTTCTATCCATTCTGTCGAGACAAGAGCAGGTTCAAGGTTTTTGTCTGTTGTCGCACCACTTTTTTACATGAACGACACCGAGGAAACATGAGCATGTGCTGGCCCTTCTATAGGCAGATCCTTCTATAAGCGCAGCTATTCAGTCTTCTGTTTCCGTTTCGATTAGTTCTTTAACTGATAAACTTACCCAAGTTATTGAATCTCGGCTTAGCAAATTTTCAAAGCATTTCTCTGAGGAAAATAGTTTGACCATCCAACAGGCTTTTAAAAAGGCTCGCCGCAAGAACTATACATGTAAGATGAAAGGAAATCAGTAATAAATGGACCACGCCTTAACGAATATTTGTCAGATGAATGGAGTTAGTTTCTAGAGAAACTGTGGTGCTGCGTCGGTGGGGGGATGAAACACGAGAATTTAGTTTTATCGACTAAGTCGATAAGGTAAATTGACCACCGTAAAAAGATTCAAATAGCTGACGTTACGAGCTCTAGCCCTTCGTCGGAGCGAAACCGACGAAGGGCTAACGCTCAAAACGTCAGCTATTTGAATCTTTTTATGGTGGTCAGTTTACCTTATCGACTCAGTCGATAAAACTAAATTATCGTGATTTGTCAGATGATTTGTCAGATGAGCTTGCTTCAAACTCGGACGATGAGAAAAGAATGTACCAAGCCGAAAGGAGGGCAGAGAGGGCGATTACAAAGGATAAATGCCGGCGTCCCCGTCCTGGCAGAAAAACCCCGACAAGTTGTCATTCCAGTGTTTTTCTAGTTTTTTCAAAACATTCTGCCACCAACTCCGCTACCCGCAAGGAGATTAACCCTGTTCGTCGGTTGGGCCCTTGCTTCAAGAAAAGAATTCAACTCCTTTTTCGATACAAGCTTGCCTTTGTTTTTTTGCCTTCGTTTATGGCGTCACGCTCAGGCCATAATCCAATTATCTCCGTGAATATTGTTGTTCATATTATTATCCTATGTTAGTGCAGAATTTAAAATTTATCGAACAGGTTAATTTAACATTTCTCCTTTAATTAATAGGCCAGGTGCCTGCAGCCTATGAATAGAATTATGCCAAAATGGCATTAAAGATCTGACAAAATGCTGTCATTTGCTGAACTGTAGCTGCAATCTGCAATCAGTATAAATGTGGTCACTCAAAGATCTGATAACATGCTATTACCTGCCTGTGCATAAGATTTTACATTATGAAAAACCTAGTGGAAACTACATGTAAAGCTCATTTTTAATAACAATTTAAAGGCAATATGAATACCATAAAATCCCAGTTATACATGTTGGCCCTGGGCTTATACAAATTTTTAAGAGTTTATACTCAACTGTAGGATGGTAAGCACAAAATATTGTGATACAGTACTGTTCAATTATTTCAGTCAGTTTATGTTCTTTACATGCATGTAAAGAATTGTTGTGGAGATGTGAAAGCTTACATCCAGAAGGGGTTATAACAGGGAGAATTTTGTGGGCGTATAACCGGGTGGACTTATACATGTACATGTAACCAGGATTTTAAGTTTACAATAAACAGGAGTATGGAAAATCCAGTGATAAGTAATGGACTTTAAATCAAAGGTTCCCTATTAATGCAGTGATCACAATCCAATTTCTCCAGAGAATATCAATAAAACACAGCCACAAGTTTCTGAGAATGAGGAACTGATAAAAAAAAGCAGTCACCAGGGGACAATGAATAAAATGATGGTCTCTCAATAAACACCTGGTTCAAATTTTTCTGGGTTAACAAGACCAAGTTTAAAACAAAGATCAGGGACATTTAACTAAAGAAAACACACAATGCACCATAAATTTAGGTGCAGTTTATCAGATTTCACCATGAATGCTTGGCATGGCAAATTAATTATGTCTACATCAAAAGAAAACAACACCAAATTATGTTATTCCATACAGTGGTCAACTAAAACACTGATTTTAGATCAGACCTAAGGATCCCATTTGAATAATGTTTGGTACTGCAGCAAAATATTAACACATTGTACATGAACATGTACATGTAGGTGTACATGTAGGTGCCCATGTCAGTTACTTAGGTACCAAATTACTACCAGGCTCCTGTTAGAAAACAGCCTTAATGTGTATGGACATATAACATCAATTATTCTCTTACCATAAAAAGCTCTCCTTGAATCTCTTTGAATGATACCATTTCTACTAGAGAAAAGAAATCACAATATTAAATATGTTATGTATTTCAAATTTCGAAAATATGAAGCATATACTCCCACATCACTGCTACATTAAATATATTATCCTCAGAGCCACTATTTAATATTGCATGTACCAGTGAATTGATGGGTATGGTCAATGTGAATAATATACATGAACATTGTCTTAAGAATAAAAACTGACTTGAAAATGCAGTTTAAAAAAGGAGGATTTTACCATCTTCCCAGCATGCATTGCAAGCAAACTATATTATCAAATGACGGTGACATGCAAGCAGCTCATTTTACACAGACGCTGTTGAGGTTGTTGGTCAGTTGGTCATAGCAGAAATATTTCAAAATAAATGTTAACCTATTTATTCTATTTACCTTTACAGAATATTAATATTTTTCCATTTCGGGTTATGTTTACAGTTTGATTTAAGGTTGCTTAAACTCCCAGAGGGGCCAAAATCCTCGATCAGCATCGCGTGTTAAACACTTGAAATCTCTTCACAGATTCATGGAATCAATAAACCTTTTGCCATTTCAAAACAATGCTGGCTTAAATTAGAAGAAATATCTGTATATTACTTGCCTTCAGTTTGACTTACATTTGTATTGAATCTAACACTGGTGAACAGAGCTGGTGAAATAATTCCCGCTAATAAAAATATAAAACAACAGCTACTCAGCTCATCTACTCAGCATGCAACTGACCTGCTGCGTTTGTTTACGGTTACCGTTTTTAGTTCAAAATCGACCTTCGCTTGTCTCACAATTCTGAATTTTCTATGGTATGAGCATTAATCATTCAGTTTTATTTCATCTTACTGTAGATTTTGCTGTGTCCAACATAAAACTCTAATCAGAAGTCATTCACAGGAATTTTACTCAAAGCATGCTGGAATGATGGTATAATATCCTCCTTATAGTGTACATGTACATGTACCTTTTAGTTTCAAGACAGAACAATGTACAGCTCTTATATAAATATTATTTTGCTTTTGTCTTGGTGCATATTCACACTCTAATATAATAATAATAATATACTATGAACAACAATACAAATAATAATAATAGTGTAAAGAGAATTTCTGTGAACCCAAAATTGCCTAGCTTGCACTTTATACTGATACTTAAATTTTCTAGTTACACTGTTATGTAAACCTACACCACTGTACATGTGTTAGAAAAACACCCTCATATCTCTCCACAGTTACATGTACATCTGGTTATTTATTACTCAGCATGTGTTGCTTTTAACTGATTAGAATATTTGATTTCACATTGGGAGTTTAAAAAGAATGATGCAATACATTCACAATTACAGTGTATGAACATTATTTTAGAATGTGCAGAAAGAGGTCACCAAATATTTTTTAACTTTAATACTCCATACTACAATGTACAAAGTGTCAATCCCACTCATCAAGACCAACAGGGTTTTTTATGTAAGGTTACTGTCTTTAAGTGATCAACCAAGTTACAATCTTGGATGTTATAAAATTCAGACTGAAGATTGCAGACTGGCATAAGTGCATAATTATTAGTATGAAGTGTAGTCTGCTGACTGGGTATAAAATGCAGACTAAGACCAAAACTGTCACTTCATCCTAATTTATGACTTAATCTATCAAGCAATCTGCTGCAAAACTGTCCTTCTAAGCCTTCGAGTCTACTCAGATGTCTCATATTTTCTTCTTTCTGACAGTATTCTATTTTCCACAATCACACAGGATAACTGTGAACATCTTCACATCTTTAATCTGTAATGTTATGAAAATGAATTGTATGGAGTACCTATCAGAGATAGGTACTCAGAGATAGTCAGCACACAGCTGCACACCACTGTAGGCACTAAGAAATAGTTTTGGTCTTACAACTGTATATTAATGTAGTCAGCATTTTATACTGTCTGGAATCCAAAATCTAAAGTAGCTATAATGACTTTTATATATTACACAACATAGCATTTGACGGCACAAATAAGCAACAGAACAAGTCAAATATGCCGTATTATTACACTTGTCTGACCATAGGCTAACAACAACAAACAACAACAACTTTATTTGTACTCCACATTGATTTACATTATATAAAAACTACTGTTAAATATAGAGAGAGTACATACGGGCTGCCCATAAAGGAAAAGGGAAAACATTAAAAAAAAAATTCAAAAAATTAGATGTGGGAAAGATGATTGTTGTAGTAATGATAGGTGAACTATATAAAAAACAACATGTACATGTACAACAAACAATTTAATCAGTGGAAAGTTGTGTAATAGGGCTGGGCATTTTTACTCGTCAGTTTTTATTTTTTCTCACCTGATGTGTAAAAATACAAAGCTGCATTACACAACTTTTTGCTGAATTATAACCTCTATCGATACTGACCAGTCACAATACAATCTGCACATTTAAGCTTATTTTATACTTAAAGGGAGAGTTTCATGGTTCGGCGCATGTGCAAGCTATGATGTAACCCATTTAACTTCATTGTTTACACCAATCAGAAGTGAATAGATAACTCTGGTGGGAAATTTGCCGATGAAAATGCCACAGTCAGTCAGCTGATTGAATGGATGATTACACATACATACTGTACCCATGTGAGCCATGAAAGCCACCAGAAAATAGAATAAATCCTTCTGGTCAAAGGTTTTATTCAGTGTTGACTTTGTCGGTGTAATCCATTTAAATTTTCTGTGAATTTTGATCATCCTTCACTTTGTTTGGACTAATTATAGTATGTCATTATTGAAGTAAATGTGAGTGTTTTTTTAACCAATAAAATTGGTAAGAAAGCAAATAAAGCATTTTAATCTGTGTATATTCGCCGAACCGTGAAACCATCCCTTTAACGCTGTTGTTTTAAATACTTAATATTTCTCAGAGTTATACATGTGCGCTTAATACAAAACTGTATTTAAATGTACAGTATCATTGGACAGTTTGAAACGTTGAAGGCATTTCCAGGTAAAGGCAACTGCCATGAGAACAAGGCCCCTTCACGTATTGAAAAGATTTGCAGGTATAAACGTACATGTAAATATTAACGTGTGTTCATGTATTGATTGACCTGTGTTCTTGTAACCGGGGGGGGGGGGGGGGACTCCCATATAAAAATGACAGGGGTGCTCGTCGGCAATTTTCATAAAACACCCTAAAAGGTACCAGAATCTCGTTTGATGGGCGTGGTTCAAAATGATTTTTACCCCTAAGAGGTATCAATTCGAAAACAACACATGTCATATTCTGTCATATTTTTTCGGCTCATACCCTAAAAGGTACAGTGATAATTCTAACGGTAGTCATTTCAGATTTTAGTACCCTAAGCGGTAGCAATCTACAAATTATGACCCCTAAAAGGTGCGACGAGTACCCTCGTCATTTTTATATGGGAGTCCCCCCCCCCGGGCTTGTTACTCTCTATAAAATATACCCTAATGTACATTTCTCAAAACTGATCTTTTTCGATTCATTTTCTATCAAGTTGTGGCAGTTTAAAGTGAAATATATCCCACCATTTTTGTGAAACTAAACTGATTTGAGTATTTACATGTAGCTTTCGAAAATCAATTGAACAAACATTGTCACATTTGAGTTAAGCTTAACTTACATCTGCTTACATGTAGATTCATGCCAGAAATGCACGCATGGTCGACAGTACAAATCAAATCGAAACGCTCCCAGCGGTAAAACATACCTGCAAAGATGCGTGGGTTCTTCTTCATTCTTTTAAGGCGTTTTGTATTGATATTTCCACTGAATAAAGCCGTTTTAAGCCGAAGCCTCGCCTGAAGTCAAAACTCGACCGTTGAAAATATCCCGCCTTCGCCGCCTTCGGGTCAGCGGCCTTCATTCTCCAGCGGTAGATGTGTCATTTATAGGGAGATAGATTGTACCCTTTCATACGCCCGAGTTGCATGTGTTACCGGAAAGATTTTGGAGAATTTATAACCTCCCCGTTTCCAAGGAGTCCAGCTCCTGCTTATGTTATTTCGCTCCTAGAATAACTGAAAAATTTATTGTTATATTTCCCCAGGATCCTCATAAAGGGTAAAACATTTTCAGGTGCTCACGGGATACCCATTTACTCAATCCACTGAAACTGAACATCTGGAATAGACTACGCAACTTTTACGAATCTTTCTTTGAAATTTAAATTTGGACTATTTGATTATATCATTTTTGACTTTATCAATGCTGGAACAATTTCAATAAGGGGACCGGACTTGTTTTATTAATACATGAGAGTTCTGACGCGTGTCACGCGTAACGCATCACATGCGCGACATCATTTTCAAGAAAATTCTTCGTACTTTTATAATATTTCGGCAAGCTATTCTACCAATACCGAACGCTAAGTAATCTTGACGTTGGCTCTGTCTGTTGTTGCATTTCCCGAATGCTGCCGGCAATCAACAATATGCCCGAGTACACGCTCTTGAAAAGTGCTTCTTTTACAGGGATTTATCGAGTGAGGTGCGGGATTGTGGAAAATTGGTTCTATTCTTTTCAATTCTTTTTAGAACGAGGCATTGAGACAATGAGCTCTATTCTTATTCAATGAGATGCAAATTAGTATATTCCAATTTTCTGCAATCCCGCACCTTGGAGGATTTATCAGTCTCGATACTTTCATTTACACGACTTTAAAGGGTTACATGATTGTTACACTGGTGTCTAGAGTCTCCCTTTTTCAATGACATGGTGTTTGATAAGTATGTAGTTTTTTAATCCGATGGTATGTTGGAAGTCCTATGTAATTTATCAGTGTTCATGTATTTCACAGCCTCCTATTTCCATTTACCTTCAATAACATGGTGCCGGTGGATTTCAGTGTTTAGCGTGAGTTTTTAGAATCTTCATAACTCGAGCCGTTAGAGGAAACTTAAAACAGTTAACGAATAATTGTAAAAGAGTGAAGCAGGGGAAACTGACTTTAGTTCTAGTTATCGAGAAGTTCGATACTGATACTTGCACTGTACACAGTTTCAATACTGAGCCCTCCTTTTCTCACTTACATAAATCATTATTTAGTGACTATTTACGGTACATTTACATGATCCATTGAAACATGTAAATTAAATTTACAGGGTTCTCGAATCCCCCTTCAGTCTGGTAAACCATTTACATGATATTTACAGGATGTTTCGAAAAATTTACATGTCTTGTATACTGTAAATCTACCGAAAACAATTTACATGTTATTTACATGTTCGGCAAATTATAGCCTTAGAAAAAGACACTGTAAATGGCAATTTACAGTACATTTACATGATCCATTGAAACATGTAAATTTCTTGTAAATTTTAATTTACAAAGCATTAACATGTAAATTATAATTTACAAATCATGTAAATCCAAATTTACATTTTGTAAATCCAAATTAACATTTTGTAAATTGGATTTACATGACTTGTAAATTTTCAACTTTTCCAGTGTTTTAGAAAAAGTTAAGAATAAAAAAAGAAAATAATCAGAATGTTGTTAGCATTGTCAGGGTCGGCAGTATGGTTAGGGATCTACAGGAGATTGTCTTGACTGCACTGTCAACTATGATTTATTGTTAACACACCCCAGTGGTGTGACAAGTACTTTGACTGCGTTATTTCTATGTTAACGAACGCCCCCCGGTGGCAAGCATGATTTGTTGTTAACACTACCCGCTGGTGCGACAAGTACTTTGGCTCCATTGTTTGCCGTATGTCGGCGAGCACCCACCGGTGGCGAGTGTCATTTGTTGTGAACACCTCGGTGGTGTGACAAGTACTTAGACTCCGTTATTTGCATGCTAGAGAACGCCCCCAGAGTTTCCAGCCAATAAGGTCATCATTTAGAAACTGGAGCATGGTAAGAGAGATCCTGGATGACCAGCAAAGACAATGGTAAAGATTATGATTGAACATGCTGGAGTAGAGACAAAGGAGGAGCTGGTCTGTCTTATGACAGACCGTTATGTGTGGAGTGTCAGGCACCGTGTTCAACTTAAGTCTCGTCACATGGGTCGACGGAACTGAAAACTGAACTCGCCACGGGCGCATTTGATTTGTTGTTAACACCCCCAGTGTGGTGTGGCAAGTAGTTTGACTCCGTTGTTTGTATGCTAACGAACGCCCCTCGGTGGCGAGCATGATTTGTTGTTAACACCCCCTGTGTGGTGTGACAAGTAGTTTGACTCCGTTGTTAGTTTGCTAACGAACGCCCCTCGGGTGGCGAGCATGGCAGTGAAGCTATAAGCCACAATATTAGTTTGAATTTGTTTTTAAGTATATGGGTGTAGGTGAAGTCATGTCGATGGAATATCAATAGATAGAAAATTGTTATTAATCGATAGTGAACGTAATTTGTCGTTAACACCTCTTAGGGATGTGACCTGTTTCTCAAAGAGTCCATTGTTTGTATGCTAGCGAATGCCCCCCTTGGTCACTTATGTCCAGAAATGCACGCAACAGCGAAAATGGTGAATTTGACAAAATTTTGCCATTGGTTTTGATGAAAGGTCTTCAGTAAGCTTTCGTCATCGGTTTTGGCGAAATGGTGAATTTGACAAAATTTTGCCATCGGTTTTGACGAAAGGTCTTCAGTAAGCTTTCGCCATCGGTTTTGGCGAAAGTGACAGATTTGATGAAACTTCACTCTTTAGTAAGCTTTCGCCATCGGTTTTGGCGAAAGTGACAGATTTGACGAAACTTGAGCGAGCAAACTAAACACACGGGTACAATGAAAGTGGCAAATTTGACGAAAATGACGAATTTGGCGAAGGTGACGGATTTGACGAAATTTCGCCACAGGTTGACATTTGAGCGAGCGAACTAAACACAGGGGTACAATGAAAGTGGCAAATTTGACGAAAATGATGAATTTGGCGAAAGTGACGGATGTGACGAAATTTCAGCACAAAGTGACGAAGCATTGCGCCCAATATAAAACGGTAATATGTCTATCACTCGTTCTAAAAACATTGTACCCAAAAGAATACTGATGAAAATGAATTGCCTTGAAAGGCCCCAGGAAAAGGGTACTAGAAGCATTGCACCCAAAATAAAACAGTAATATGTGTATGACTCGTTCTTAAAACATTGCACCCATAAAATAACACATTACAAATGTAACAGTGTTTAAAAGGGTACTAGAAGCATTGCACCCAAAATAAAACAGTTATATGTGTATGACTCGTTCTTAAAACATTGCACCCATAAAATAACACATTACAAATGTAACAGTGTTTAAAAGGGTACTAGAAGCATTGTACTCAAAATAAAACAGTAATATGTGTATGACTCGTTCTTAAAACATTGCACTCATCAAATAACACATTACAAATGTAACAGTGTGTAAAAGGGTACTAGAAGCATTGCACCCAAAATAAAACAGTAATATGTGTAGGACTCATTCTTTAAACATTGCACCCATAAAATAACATTACAAATGTAACAATGTGAACAATTATTATTTATTGTATGCTTTATTTCCACTATCAAATTATGGTGTGTACCCACACTGATTCTATGTAATAATATTCAACTTCATTGTGTGGTTCCAGAAAATGTCCATATCCATACCCACCCCTTGAAGTGTCATTTCAAATTCCAAAGGAGAGGGTGTCTGAAAGGCCAAAACTTTGAAATTTCCAAAGGGAATGGGTGGGAGTGGGGGGTTCAAACCAAAAACCCATTCGTGGAAGAGGTATGGACATTTTCTGTATCAGCACATTGCAAACAATCTCAACAAGTCATACTGGAATTACAATTGCGTTTTTTTTTTCTACTCTTCTATTTCTTAATTCACATAGGTTAACAATGTAAAAAATGAACCGATGCTGATTTATGTGTCGAGTAATTTTACCATACTGAGACAGCCACGAGAATGACATTCCATTTTTACTGAAAATAAAAAAAGTTATACACTTCAGGGTTTCAGCTATCACTGCTGCAGAAATTAACACTTATGTTCAGGATTGCATGCAACTATTGTTTAACAAATACTTCATACCTGAAACACTTATTTGTCAATGATTTTCATATGACTTCTAATTATGAAAGAATTATGTGTGTTATGGTAAACGTTAATAGTTGACGACACTCTGTGATGCCTATCATGGGGTAGCGTGGCCCCTGGCCGCTCTGCCCGCATTTCTGGACATATCTCAAAAGATGTACCCACACTGATTCTATGTAATAATATTCAACTTCATTGTGTGGTTCCAGAAAATATCCATATCCATACCCACCCCTTGAAGTGTCATTTCAAATTCCAAAGAAGAGGGTGTCTGAAAGGCCAAAACTTTGAAATTTCCAAAGGGAATGGGTGGGAGTGGGGGGTTCAAACCAAAAACCCATTCGTGGAAGAGGTATGGATATTTTCTGTAACAACACATTGCAAACAAACTCAACAAGTGATATTGGAATTACAATTGCGTTTTTTTCTACTCTTCTATTTCTTAATTAGTTAACAGTTGTAAAAGTTAACAATGTTAACAATAGTTAACAATGTAAAAGATGAACCGATGCTGATTCATGTGTCGAGTAATTTTACCGTACTGAGATAGCCACGAGAATGTCTGTTCACAAACTTCAGTATCAACCTAAAAGTATAAACCATTTTCAAAATGAATACTATGAATTTCAAATTAACTTTATTTCACCACCTCTAATTCACACTTTAAAACTATAAAAAAAAAGCAAAAGGGAAACCACATTTTCATTGGGGGGATTGAATACAAATTCAACAGTGTACACCCAGTGTTTACTGTATGTCAACTTGCTGTCTATTTTCAACCCATCATTTGTTAAACAAAGGTATAAAATATTCAAAGTCTTTTACATCCTTTCTCTATTAACATGTCCAAATCAAATCAAACTCATGATAGTTTTTCAAGTTGCACATAATGTCAATCTTAATGTTAATTTATTAAGATCTCACAATGCAAAAGTTCCATGTTTCATTATTAAAGTTAAGAACCTTATGCTGTTTACTTAAAATTAATTCAATGTTGCTTAAATACAAAATATAAAGGTTGTTTGTCAACACATTTATGCCCAGGTGAACATGTAGTCTCTTGCACAGACATTCTTTTGGCTTGACATGCAAATTTATGTTAGTAAGTGTCTGCAAATGAGACTGTATGGGTATGGTATTTTGTTTATAAACTATGTTTGCTTCCTGACAACCAGTTATACCCGAGTTGTTTGTTGATGTTGTGGTTCAAATTATTCCTTGGTTTAAAATTTTCCAAACCAGTTTGATTTCTATTTTTCTGTCTTATATTTATTAGCATAATTGAAATGGCCAAAGCTTTACCCAATGTATTAAAGGCCCAGTATCACCCAAAATGCATTGCACGCCCAATGCCTCAACGATCAAATTTAACGAAGTCGAAAATTCTCGAAAGAGCCAATCACAAGCGAGCTTGTCATTTGAAAACAAAAACAAACGTCTGCAAAGCCGAATACATACTGGGCCTTTAATAAAAATTATGATGACATAGAGACATTCTTTACACACAGTTGTAATGGGGGCATCATATTAATGTTACTCCTCTTCAAACATCTCAAAATGTCAGTGAACCAATAACAATTGAAGGACCGGTCAGCCAAACAGGAGATGTTTCTCTAGACACACTAATGAATGTCTTTGCATATGACCAATTTTGTGGAAAGCAACGAGATGCAGTCAATGCTGTTTTAAATAAAAAAATATTGCATCGTTCTAATGCCAACTGGTGGTGGAAAAACTGTACTTTGTCTTTACGCAGTTCCTGGGGTCATTCTTTCTGGAGTGACTGTTGTTGTGACACATCTTATTGCCCTTATACTTGACCAGGTTCGGAGACTTTGCAGTGTTGGACTTAGTGTTTGCTACCGAGCATCAAGTATGAAGGATGTATATTGACTGGTCTTCATCCACAATCTTAGCATGCCTAACCCATTGTACAAGTTTCTCTTCGCCACACCAGAAACTATTACAACCCCAAATGTACTAGATCTAATGCAAGTCATGTCTGCAAACAAAACTCTAGCCCAATTTGTAATACATGTAGATTTGTTTGTGGTCTACCCAGGGTATACAAAATGTAATATTACATTTGTGAAACTGCAATTGCTGCAATTGATGTTAATATTCACTTTTTATCTCGTTAATGCGCATGCGCATTAAACGAGATTTCGGAATCAGTACGAAAAAGGGACAAAAGTTGTTAACAAAATTTTGTGGACTTTTGTCCGGGGGGGTAGTTCTTTTCTTCTTTTTAGAAGCTATATTAGGGCATTGAGGATATGGTTGGTTAAACCGGTTAGGATTTCAAGAACGCCGTCACATACCGCCACTAAATTTTTTTTGGGAGCACCCCCAGACCTATTGTTAATTTCCCTAGGGTATTGGGATGTCATGAACTTGTCATAATTATCTCACGCTACGTCACCACAAAGGTATTAAAGTTCTTATTTAGTTTCGATATCTCACGTTACCTACGGTATCAATAATCTTTCAAATTTGTTTCTAAGTGGATGTGTCCGAGACGTTCTACGCTATTTGCGTCTTCTGCTTTTTGCTTTCTGTCGAGTTGCACTTGGGCCTCTTTTATTGTTTCTGTCTCATTCATCATGACTGTTGTAGTATCTTTGGGAGGGGGGTGGGCAATTACCAAAAATAATTCCTGCAGAAGAAATTTAAGAGAAAAAAAATCGTGCACAAGAAAGCACGTGAAAAAAATTTCAAGCATTTTGGTCAAAAAAGTTCTTGCAAACAGTGATGCTGAAAAACAAAATTCATACTCAGAAGAAATTGCCCAAACTGCCCCCCCCCCCCCCAACAAAAATTAAATGGTCCGTCCCTTATCTAAGATTTATTGTTTCTGTGGTTTCAACCACAGATAGATAAAATCTACGTATGTTAAATAACAAAACACGCAACTACAATACACTCCTAAACCCAAAAAATATCAACAGTTTTTTCAAGAATTAACTTCAAATAGCAATCAAATACAAACCACTTGATTTCTTAAACTCAAAAACATCCATTTATCCCTAATAGTTACTAAACACATGATACCAGAAATAGAAAACTCTCGACTTTCGAATAAAAAAAGACAGAACTACTATATATTCCCAAATAACCCATTCATGTATAACATTACCTTATGCAGCCATTTCTTTTTCAACTCTCTACAAAAGAAAAATCAATGTCCGCTTCACTTTCCAAAACATTTAACATCGATATCGATAACAACATACAACTGCGTTATTTCAGCCCACCCACATCTGACGTCTAAGTTATCTTAAGTGTCTTTGTTTTTGTTGATAATTTGGTCGCGATTCTTTAGGGAAGCAGTACTCAGTAAGTTCAATTTATGAAATGAATGGCTTTGAGTTCTCATGGCATGTTTCCATGTTCCTTTGGGCAGCACAATGCAAGGAACGTGGAAACTTCCATGTTTCTTTAGGCAGCACAATGTAAAGTTGTCTACTGACACTCCCGCTGACACTCTTCAAATGGGTTGAACATACTCTTTTAGTAGATTTTAAATTGAATAGCAATAACAAGCTCAGCATTGAGACTTACAAATATCTAAAATAAACTGACACAAAAAATGAAAAACATTACTGAATTGCAGAAAGACTGGATTATGCGAAACTGTTGCTGATTTTTGCAGTGATAGTAACTGGTTATTTCAACGCCGTCTTACTTTGACCATGGTTTAAGCAATCAATACACCTACGTATTTTTTTTCAGAAGTGGGCTATTTTAAGTTAAAAAAGTGTTTTTTGTCAATGCTTTTTGCATTCGTGGCACTATTTCAGTCCAGAATGTTCCATTTCACGCATCCTCGACCCTTAACAATACACTAAGTCGATGCTGTTGTAATGTTATCTTCACGCGTCCCCGTACTTTCTTATACCCTTCAATTTTTACTGCGACGAGGACGCGACGCTTCTTTTAATGCCGCGAGATGATTAGCAACTTGGGATACTTGAGCTGCGCCAGTAACTTCGACGTCTGTTTCGGCCAGTATACACCTGAGCCAGGACATAACACTTCCATTAGTATCTGCGGTATTATCGTTCGGCAGTAACCTAATCTGAACAGTTTGATAACACTAATTTCATCTACTATAAATTTCAGCTTTTGAACTGAAAAAAAGTAAAAAAGCAGCCCACTTTGTAGCCGTGGTCGTTAACATATATTGTAAAAAAAAGAAATAATAATGAATAAATAAAGTATTGTATATCCAAAGGGGCCGAAGACCGAAGTACACTTTCAAGTAAAATTTAAACGCAGTATCCAAACAATCTCAGCAAATTGAACGTCAATCTTGCATATAAGCGCGGTTACCGTGGGAAAAACGTGGTTTCGATCTCATCACTGATTTTCTTACGACTTGCTTGCTTGTCGCACGGCTTTCGAGAACATCGAGAATGGATAACAAAACTGATGAAAAACTCGAACTTCAACTAGTTTAGACTTTCTTTCCACGTATTGAACGATGCGCGTATATTTAGACTAAGGTCTTATAAAAAATGGCGTTGATCGTTTCGATGACTTATTTAGATCAAAAACATCAAAATCACGAGTTTCTCGCCTTTTTCTATTTGCAATTCTTCGACAACCACAAAGTGATTACAGTGGCAGTAAAGACTGTCGTTGCAGATAAAAATTAAACTGATCACAGTACGCGGGTGGCGGCTTAGAATTTTAAACATAAACGCTTATCAGCGTAAGTAGAAAAAGGTTATTTCCTGAATTATTCTAGAGCTCTCACGCAAGTATGAACCTACCTGCCATGATCTATCAAGAAACGAAACATAATTATTATCAATTCGCTGTTCTGACTCAAATGAGTTCAAATTTTATATTCAAGTTTCGATGAATTTCATTGCATTCTCAAATGCTTGTTCATTTGGCTCGGGTGGTTTTATGCCGGTGGATTTTCAAGATCAGTTGCTTATACGCGCCACACTGTGAAAAAAATTTCCGGGAAAGTTTAAAATTTTACAAGATTTTGGTCTATTCTCTTGCCAAATAATACCATTTCAATGTAATCGATTTTTGTTCCAGTTAGCGTAAACTTCGAGTTCTACGAAGGGTTCGAGTTTAATCAATTTTTGCATAACCCGAATTCAACTGGATAAAAATGTATGACGATAAGTCGTGCACTTGTAATAAGCTGAGCGTGCAAGGCCTAGCCGTGTGGTTTTAACGCAATGAGAAGTTCGTAGACAATATAATAATTAAGGCCTTTAAAAATCAGTTGAAATCATTAATTCAAATGGATGGACTCAATACCTATTTAGTTTACTCTTAATTCAAAAGATAAATAGTATTGAAATATTTATGAAGAGGAATTTAACCGTTGCAACCCCTTAAAACTGTACTTATCTATATCCTTGGTGCACTGTATTAAATTTTTCTTAATAGGTTTTCATAAGACTTACCTTCTACTTGCAGCTGAAAAAGCTAGGCTACATTCATCTTCGCTCGATTCCAGGGGCTTATAAAGTTCGCTAGAAATTGAGCTTGCGGTGATGGTTTTATCAGGGTTATCGCCATCGCCCTTGCTACTTGGTTCAAACAGGTCACTGCTGACTATTTCAGAACTGACAGGATTCGCGGTCTCATCTGGCCCGTAAGGGGCACTTGTGACAGGACTGTTTACTACATAAGGCATTGTAAGAACCCGTTTCGATTTTTCAACAATTTCATCTAAAATTGTATCGCTTGAAATCCCCTTTGTTGCCATAAATATATATACAAGTCAACCTCTAGCTCTGAGGTCGTTGCAGCACCTAGAAATCCGCAGCCAAGAGCACAGATACAACAGTCCACAACATCCCGTGTCTACCGAAAACAATTCGTGATCGCGGCACACATGAAACATATGTCAATCAACTTTTTCGATGTTTCAGAATGATGCACTTATACGAGCACGCAAAAACGTGCATATCTATTTCAGCAGATAGAAGACGGAACGTTCATTAAACAGATTACAGAATCGTCGAGGCTACAAGAAGAAAATCATGCGTCGGACGACCGGTCCTCGTGCCGATATCAAGTGGCATTTTGTTAAGGAAGGTGAAAAGGTTAGAACCTTTAAAAGATCAGGGCCACGGCTGCAATCATCCGAAGTACAGGAATACGGATAAATTTTAAGAATCGTCTCTTCTAGATCAAACGTGAGCAAGTCCGCTGTATTTTATTTTAAAGGTGCATGCAATGTGCGAAAATAGTGCCTTACATCAAGTTTTTCTGTCTATATATTGATTATATATTGGTAAGGTTGCTACCTTCGAAAAATTCGGGAAAGGCTATGGGTATGGAACTGACAAAAGACTCCTAATCTGGTGGGCTCCGATTTATTTGTATGGCATCTGTAAGGCAACCGTGTATAGGTATGGAAATTAACCCACATTCAGTTTATCTCAAAAGGGAAGTTCAACGTGCATTTCAATTTTTTCTTTTCGGAATCTTTGAAAAAAGGAAATAGTTCCATGAACAAACACACGTATGCAGACCGAATTAAGAAGTGTCGGAAGCGTCTTTTCTTTTCTTCTGACATGCCAGTACAAAAGAGATAATTGTAAGGCAAAATAAGAACGTTAGTCGAACTTCTCACGCGATTAGCTCTTATCGATCTTTTCGCAACAATCAGGAGAACCGCATTAGCATCTAAAAATAAATGCATCGGTATGGGCTAAACCGGGCTAAACCTTAGTCCAATTTTGTCCGAGTGAATTATGTACACCAAACTCATGGTATGAAAACAGACAGATATAATTTCCATATTTGGATACTTGTTACACGCGGAATTCTTTTGCGGTCACTTGTGATCTTTTGCTTTGGTGCTGTGAGGGGAAAACAAGACGCATAATCTAACACTTCTTCGGCCAGAATAACGTCTGTTTGTTCAAAGCCGGCTGGACCTGCAATGTGTGGAAAACTGAATTAAAGATATGACAGTTATTGATAAGATTCATCATTCGTGGAAGGAGGAATAATATGAGGACCGAAATTTAAATGCATTAGTAATCTTATCAAGTGATATCAGACATATTGTAATAACCGTTTACTATTTGTAACGAAAAAGCCCGCCAAAAAGTTATGTTTTACACTTCGATCTCAAAATGTTCTCAATAGACTATTTCGATATATTAAAATTCCTACCTGGCTTTCAGGTTTAGTGGAATAAAAGAAAAGTAATGACGTCGAGGTTGACGGATGGATAATTGATTTCCGGCTATTCTTTTATTCCCCTAAGGTCCCTAATCCTTCAGCTACAGTATTCCTTTGTAAACAATATTTAGGCTTAACTTGTTAACATGTGACTAAAGATTTTACTTTCTTTTTTAACTTGCTTTAGAATGAATGCGATATAAAGATGATACAATATGTCTAATTTCTGTATAATTAACAATTATGAGAATTACATGTTATTTTTATTTATTTATTTATTTGCTTTCCCAGGTTGTGCTGCAACTGCTTGGGCGGGAACAAGAGAATTTCATTGCTTAATTGCCGAAAGCAACGATGATAAGCATAGGTCAATTCGACGGACAGTAGTAGAAGTACAGAAATATAGTAACTGCAATATTTGTTTTGCCGGAGAGGCTGAAAACATCTTAGTGTTGTTAATGATTCTTTTTAATGTTCAAAAAACGCACCTTTTTATATATATCAGTGCTATTCAAACATATCATCGAGAAAATTAAACACAAAAGTTAGAGTTACTATGTTTTTAAAGGCATCAGATGATGCTGTGCAAATTTGATATTAAGAAAGCTTCTTTTATCAGCATTTATCAGCAGTTGAGGTACATTGTGGTAGCTTTGTGATGTTACGTGTCATCATTAATAGCAAATTACTCAGTTCAAAGACAATTACTAAAATAACATATTTATTAACATGGCCACCTTGCAGTCTTTTTCTTATTAAAATAATTTCCATTTTCCTTTACTTTTACTGTTCTCACAAGGAACCCATGTTCCATATTCTTTTCCTTAGAACATGCTGATGTCCTTTCCTTTTCAGTGACTCAGAAATGTAAATGGAAATTTCCATGTTCCTTCGCGCTACAGAATGCAAAGGAACATGGAAATTTCCATGTTCCTTCGGGCTACTAAACGTAAGCCGAGATGTTTTGAAAAAGCTTCGCATTTTCAATTGGCTATAAAAGGAAACGAAACCTAATCACTAGCTCTATTCCTACAAGAGACACCATTCTGCCCGAAGGTACACAATTTTTGAGTCAACGGGAAAAGCGACAAAATATTTTCATTTGCCTTTTTGCAATAGTCTACCTTTTTACTGAACTTATTGACATGCACAAAGCTCTTGTTGTTTCTCATACTTTACATCCACATATACACTGCACATATAAATTGGCTGTTTAAAAACATTGCAAGTAAATCAATTTTAATCCCAAATGAAA
This sequence comes from Cladopsammia gracilis, assembly GCA_022457155.1. Taxonomy (NCBI): domain Eukaryota; kingdom Metazoa; phylum Cnidaria; class Anthozoa; order Scleractinia; family Dendrophylliidae; genus Cladopsammia; species Cladopsammia gracilis. The sequence goes on from JAJGOT010000393.1 coordinate 98,009, forward strand.
ATCGTTGCAATATATTTTAGTTCTGTTTAAATATCAATAAATAAAAATAGTAAATATTTTTAACCTTCGTGCATTTTTCCCAAATTTCGATTGATAAGAAAATCGCTATTGTAATGCTATACAAGGCATTGCTACCAAAATACTGTGAATACAAAAAATAGAAAAATTAACTAGGTAAAAGGGCTCTCCAGTCAAGACAGAATAGTCAGATTGAATATAAGTAGTTTTGCCACCCCCATCCCTCCTCACAATTTCCCCCGTAGCAACCAAATTCGCCCCCTCACTCGCTTAATATAATCAAGTTGAAGTTTCCCCTCAGTAAAATGAAGACTATTTTTAATACGCTAGATTAACATGAAATTTATTTACATTCACACTCGTGATTCTTTTGTTGCTCACGACTTTTATTGATTTAGTGGCTCCTAAAAGAGCCCTTAAGTCCTCTATGACTGCAATGTCTAACTCTAAGATTAGACCTACAGGTATTTTCAATCTTTCAACTTCAATAGACCATTAAGCAGCTTTACACATATTACCTATCACGTCTTTACTACATTTACTTATCAAAGGCACCCAACGTTTCCAATTCTTGTTGTTGTTTTTTATTAACCTTACGTTCTCTCGCATTAACGAGATGGCTTTAAGAGCCCTTTGATTAAAATCAAGCATCAGTGTCAACTAAACAAGTGATAGATAAAATATGAGCGGGAGATCTGTATGGGCGTTTAACGCCCATACAGATCGGACGCGAATATTTTATCTGACTTATGAAATGAAACAATGAGTAGAGATCTGTATGAAAAGTTAATGCATACTAATTAGCTCAGCAGAGATCTGTATCAAAAGTTAATGCTACTGTTTAATAATTCATCAACTCAGTTGCTCTGTATTGGGGTTTACAAACCTACATTAAACATTCATTTCTTTTGTATTTTCCTTATGAATTATTAATGAATTTTATAAACGGTTTTATTGGCCTTTCTCTTTCTATATGGACTATTTGCTTGGTAATTTTAACAAGTAAACTAACTTTAGATCACTGATCTCTAACGTCGCTTAATTCTATCAACTTATACGAATAGTGACTATTCGTATAATTATTACTCAAAGGAATTGAACTTCGTTTCCCCGACTAATGAATTTAAACCAACTGCCCTTTCATGTAGGCTCGAAAAAAATTGAAAAGATTAACTAGCATAAACTACTGTTTTTGCGCTGAGTCTTAACAACACTGCTGAAAATCGCTAACAAAACCACGAAGTAAACAAAAAGAGATGAAATATAACTCCACTGCTATTTAAAAAGCTTCTACTTTTAAATTCGGAGTTAAAACTACAACATATTTGTTAATATCAACCCGACTGTGTTTTCCCTGTTTAAATGACATTCCTACAGCCTATTTTTTGTAATCATGAATTTGAATTAAATTTGATTTCTTTTATTCTACTGGTAAATACGTGATAAACTACATCTTTAACAGTTAAATTATATACAAAGGAGAACTTTAGAAAGTAACGTTTACAGGTCTTGCAAACTGACAATACTATTTCGCTAACAAATCTTACGAATAAGTAATAAGACTAAATGATCAAAAGGGCAATGCCAACAAATTATACCCTCTTGTAGGTGACTTTCTAAGCTCTACTCGCAGAATAACGAAGTAGCTACAGGACACACTTTCGCGTAACCGCTATCAATATCAACAGATAAACAAGTTGGATTCCGCGGCTAGCTTTCTTACAAAATAGCTAAAATTAACGTTATACGGTACACCGTGTCGGTAAAGTAAAGAAACATACACATACTTAAAGAAAAAAACCTCTATGCAAAAAGACACAAGGATTTGAATTTTCTCTTATAAGAACATCTAGACACATCAATCAATTACTGCGCATGTATTATATGGCGTAGTTTGAAGGTAAATTATTCATCCATCAAAACTTTAACCAATGGTGGTTAAAATACATCCTTGCTTGAATCGTTTCTGTGCAAGTACTTGTCAGACCCTGTAAAAAGTAGTTCGTAGTATTAGTATCAATATTTAAGCGTTGTTTAATGTATTTTTTTAATGTAACACGGCGTTTACTAATTACCAGACCAAGTCTGAAACTCAGGCTGCGTTTAAAAAGAAGCAGTTCCAATTCGTATATTCATTTAACTACCCAGGTGTAGTAGTAGTAGTAGTAGTAGTAGTAGTAGTAGTAGTAGTAGTAGTAGTAGTAGTGGTAGTGGTAGTGGTAGTGGTAGTGGTAGTGGTAGTGGTAGTGGTAGTGGTAGTGGTAGTGGTAGTGGTAGTGGTAGTGGTAGTGGTAGTGGTAGTGGTAGTGGTAGTGGTAGTGGTAGTGGTAGTAGTAGTAGTAGTAGTAGTCGTAGTAGTAGTAGCAGCAGCAGCAGCAGCAGCAGCAGCAGCAGCAGCAGCAGTAGTAGTAGTAGACAACAAGTCAGCTCTCTCTAAGACGAACAGCAACTGTCCGTCTTAGAGAGGTGTCTGACTTCTAGAGTGTTTGGATACAGTAAAATGACTGAAAAACAGCGTGCATGGACCATCGCCAGCAGTTGTTCGTGTTATAGAGGTGTCCGTCTTAGAGGGGTGTCCGTTAAGAGAGAGTTGACTGTGTACGTCACAGTTGTTATACCCAACATAAAAATGTCCGTAACACAGTGATGTCTGTAATATTAGAGTGTCCGTAAGCAGTGGTTGAACTGCATATTATTTACCAAGACTTCCAAACCGACATCTGGTCACTTATTTCTTTCTTCGGCACGTACCTTAGATTATCCTATCGTTAACACGCTCGACTATCTTCTTGGCAAGCTGTAGGGCTTGTTGAGCCATTTGAGCCGAGTAAACTTCGTTTGGGATCTGCGGGAAGCGCATCCGATCTGGATATCGCATGCGTGTCGAATCACCAACAAGAATCTCCAACTGCCGTGCTAATTCGGTTAACTGAGAGTCGCCTAAGCCGCAGCAGTTCTCGACCAAGTTGTGGACACTCGTCTTGTTAGCATCTATTGTGTACTGAGAGGCTTTTAGGGCCTTCTCTGCTGCCTAGGAAGACACAATATTCAGTTAGATTGACGGTGAAAAATTGAGCCGTGAAAAATAGTAAGTGATGAATATATGATATTCATATATTGTACTGCAGAACACACATTTTAAGCAAATGAAAGATCATCGCAGTCTAGTAATGTTGAGAAAAGCAGGCCTGAAAAAAATTCAGGCTTGAACTCGACTGCTTAAGTTTTGTACATTACTGCGATGATCTTTCATTTGCTTAAAATGTATATTCCGCAGTACAATATATGAATTTTATATATTCAGGCATCACATATCTTCTCCATCCACGGGTATATTACGAATTCACAAATAACTAGTAGCTCCCGGTTGGCTTGATAGCTCAGTTGGTAAAAGTGCTGCACCGGTAACGCAGAGGTCATGGGTTCGAGTCCCGTTCAAGACTGAATTTTTTCAGGCCTGCTTTTCTCAACTGCTTAAGTTAAGTACATTACTGCGATGATCTTTCATTTGCTTGAAAAATAGTAAACGGGTAATGAAAATAGACAAGAACCCTTTCCACATTCCTAGACAATTTTTTACAGTAAAAATATACGCCCGAAAAATTTAAATTTGCTGCTTCCTAATCAGCCGGATGTAGCCATTATATGGGCACGGAAAAATATTCAATAAATTAGTCAACAATTAAAACATCAACACGTGATTCAAGTTATGAGTTTAAGTCTGCTTCTTTATGATCGATATTTATTTCACTTTCGTATTCAAATAGATTTCCTCAAGAAAATCAATTGTTTAGTTTACCTGGTGGCATTTAAAACAGGCCCACTCATAGGACGGCTTGCTATACACAATGTCATTATCGACGGCCGCGACATCGGCCTTTGCTTGTTTGAACCATCGCCTTGCTTCCTCTGGTTGTGGATTCCTCCTGTAGGAGTTTCGAGAAGAATGTTGTCTTGCGCGGTATCCTTGACGTTGCTTGTGATGTTCTCTTGCACGCGCTCCCCAGAAAGTGAAGAAGTCGTCGTAGGTACCACCCCGAGCTCGAGCTTCTGCGTTGGAGCTTTGACTATCCCGTGGTTCACCTCTTTCCAATCTGGAAGTTTCGTTCTGTATATGCTTACAAACTTCGTTGCAGAATTCTTCATTGCCCAAGTTCTTATCGGGATGCCACCGCAAATACAGTCGCTTAATTATTTTTCGCCTCTTTTCCTCTGGTAATTTCCATGCATCCTCCAACATGTCTGAGATCTCATCAAACACCTCTTGTCTACTTCTGTGTCTTGCAGGCTCCCTTGGCTGATCAGATAAGACAATCGCAGATGAAGATGGGATATTTAAACGATGGAATTTGTACAAGTCGGCAGCATCGACCACTATTTCTTGGCCATCCCCGATGTGAATTCTGTAACGCTTTCTTAAGGGACTGCCACTTTCACTCGTCACTTTCTCGATGATCAGAGCGTAGATATACGTAGCGTTTCCTTTCTGTCTGTGCAGACTTGGGTCCTCCAGCTCATATCCTACATAATCGCCGGGTTCAAATTCTTCAAAGGCATCATTCAGCAGGTGGTGGTCTTCAAGTGGGATAAAGCTGCCAGGCTCGGGAAATATTTCCACTTCTGCCTCAAGGTACGAGTCATCTTGCCGAATACCCATACTATCTAACAGGTTCCAAATGTTACTGAGGGGACAACGTAACATCTCAAGAATATATACTGCCCTGCTTCCGAGAAGACCTCCACATATTTCGTCTATCACGTTACATACTAACCATACTACTGAGGTGCTTTCACTCATTCCCGTGACAACATTTAAGTACACTTTCCATATCTCTTCACCAGAAACAAGAACCTTGTCTAGAAAGTATTTCACTTCTTCTTCACTTCCAGGAATGGGAACCTCGTCAGAAAAAAGTGTGGTTTTGAGGCTTTTTACGGCACAAAGCTCGATACGGCGAAGCCCTCTCTCAATGTTTTCAATCGCACCGTCATCAACATCCCTTTCTTGTCGAGCGTTCTCGTCCCGAATCAATCTAATAACTCCAGAGCAAAACTGTGCAGAAGAAAGCTGATGCTTCAGTTGCGACACAGCTTCAGTCATCACGGCTTGAACGGTCTGTGAAGGACTCAGTTTTTCTTTTACAACCGAGGAAAGCATTTTGGGATGTAAAGCTGTAGGTAACTTCACAATTAGCTCTTTATAGTTAGTCTTGGCAGAACTGCAAGTTACATTCATCAAGCGAAGGTCAAGTAAGAAAAGTTTGTTGAAGTTGTGAAGACGATTTCGGAAAGTAGGAGGTGCATCATTATAAATCAGATCTGAAGAGCTTTGCAAGCATAGGGGCGTTCCAGTCCGATTCTCCTCAGAGAAGCTTTGTCTCAAAAACATTCCTGGTAGGTATAGTTTCGAAAGGCTTTTAACGTCCTTACTATCTTCTTCTAGCCTTTCAAAAAATCCTTTCGCTGCCTTGATGCATATGGTTACTTCATTTGGGTGCAGTTTAGAATCCTGGCATCTCTTCTGCAACATGTCCAACACCATAGCGAAGTGAAAAATCGTAACACATTTAGAACAGCCAATGCTTTCAAACAAAGGGTGAAACTTGCCAAATTCTCTAGGAATTTTGTAAAGAAATGGCTTGATTTCAAGGTGCTCATACAGTTCGAGGACTGCTTGACAAGGCAGGATGAATTTCGTTCCATTTTCAACAGAAATGCATGGCGTGTTTTGGAGGATTTTTTTTGCATCACTGTTTGCGATTGGTTTTGACAGCAAAAATGTGTAAATACGTTCCATGACTGCCATAATCGTGTGACTATGCTCAGTTAAAGCGTTTGGTTTCTCGTTGTTACTTGCGAGATGTAAACATACATTTTGGCAGTGTCCAACAACAAGATCTGTCGATGGCTTTTCTAGAATCTGGAGCTGGCTGACAAAAGCATTGCAGTACTTTTCGGTGCTGACATGGTCAGGACGGTTGAGCTCATGACGACGACTCCTTGGATTTGCCCACCATGGAAGTAAATGCGCTTTTGTCCATGTAATTTCCGCATGATCTGAGGGGACTGCTCCTCTGTATGCAAAAAATGGAATCTGATGACCAACGACGCCTCCAAACGGTAGACAAAGTGCTTGAAGGGTTTCTCTGACTGGGTCCCCGGCTACAAAAGGAATGTCGCAGATAGTTTGTAACAATCCTTCAGCCACTACACTGTGTCGGTGTATGAGATGATTGACCAGAACTTTAGATTTCTTGCAAGTGTTCTCATTCGGCGCTGACGCGGCTTCGTTTGCAACGTCAATGGCAAATCTCTTGAAATGATCTTTGGTAACTTTATGAACCAGACCTATACTTCGCAAAAACATCAGCCATTCTGACAAGTTGAAAGGCGCCGAGGGGAACATGCATTCTGGAAGCATAGTATGGAAAACATCTATTTGAGGGTCGTAGAAACAGGATGCAGTCTTCAGAGTACCATCCGCTGATGGAACGAGTGGAGTATCTGTCAAACATTTCAATACTCTTTGCTTGTCACCATCCTCGAGCTCTCTAAAGGGATTTTCCAAAATCGAGTTACGGATGTATTGTAGATGATCCTGAATGGCCTCCTTGCTTAAAATGGAAAAATTTGTGAGAATAAAGACGCAATACACATCAACATCAGAGACGCATTCCAGTTCAAGGAACTTGAAAAGCTCGATGATACTTGGCCAGAATTCCACAAATACTACACTTAGCTCACGCTCTAACACGTCGATTTCCTTTCGTGGTATCCCGCTTGGTAGGACGCACACTTTACGCTCATCCAGGCTTATCAAACCACCATGTGTTGACTGATAAAAAGGAAGTCTTCTCAGGGTGGTCCTGTCGGCATCTCGCAGGCGGCTCACACTTTTACTAAAGTACTCTAAAATGGTTTTACAATCTTGTGGTTCCAATCTTCCTCTAAGTGACAGCTCGTTCAACTCCATCTTTTGGTGAAGTGCTGTAAGAATTGATGCAGGAACCTTCAGTGATGAAACAATCATACGAGCAAGACTAACAGAGTTTGGCGATGAGTACACAAAGGTACCTGAGCCCGTGGCTGACAGTGCGGTAGTGTTAAGTTCAGGCAGACCAAGTTTTCGCAAGGCTTTGACCAGTTTCTCACTCGACGAATCAGCATTTTTGAAGTCCACGACAGAGGTTGCTTGCCCTAAGGGTACAAGAAAATGTTCCACGGGCGGTGGCGTGTTCACTGAAAAAACGGAAAACACGGAGGCCTTTCTCTCTGTGCTCTTTGTTTCAGTGACAGGAATAATGCTCCAGTTAGACAGGGGTTCAAAAGCCGTTTCAATATGAAGGTTCTTGGCCTGTTCATCCATTTTCATGTCATCAAGAACATGTCGTACTTGCTCGTGAAGGAAAACCCACACCCGAAATATCCATCGTTGGTTGGGTGGTGCTTTTTGGTTTGGAGACCACTGAACAAAATTGGAGTTTCCAAAGCGTTGCCATGGCAATGTTCTGGGTAAGTTAACGGCGAATGCTTTTGCATCCAAGGGCTTCAAAACGGATAAATTTATGGTACTATCTCTGAATATATTCTTGTAAACTTGCTCATGAAGAAACACTTCTGGGGATTCTGGCAAAAGGTCTTGAAAACGAGAAAGGAACTTGGGCTGTGTGTTTGAAAACAACTGAAGACGATTGTCTTGTGTAAGAAGCAATGGAAGACCTGGCAACTTATTTGAAAAGCTTGTATCACCCTTGCAGTACAGCAACACAACAGTTGCTCCAAGGACATCTTTCAATGACGTTTCATTTACCCCACAGGGAACTGGCCCAATCGTACACAAGGGATCAAGAGAACTGAATGTTCCGTAGAAATCGATTACAGAATCAGGAGAAATGCTTCTTGTTGTAACTCCAGCTCGCTGAAACGATTCATGCAACGCCAAGGAAAAGGCCACAAGGTTGAAACCACTTTCAAGCAGTATCGACTCAAACTTCTGTCTTAAGTTTGCTTGGTTCTCGTCTGTCTCCTTCTGAGGTGACATGGCAAAGGGGCCTGTTACTGAAAGGTTGTTAAAATATGCTTGGTACTTTCCACTGCCAGTTGGAGGAAGCCACGTGACTTCAACAACGGTACCACTCTTCCGAACATCTAGTGATTTGTTTCGAACCACTGGTAGAATTTTCAATGCTTTTCTGTGGATTTCTTGATACAAGGAATCAACCAGTGTCTTCCAATAATGATCCGTGAGAGGTTGACGGGGAAAAAAGGTTTCGTACACATTAATCTTCTGCAAGATCTCATTTTCAGTACCAGGGTTGGCATCTTGGCCGATGGGTAGCTTAAGAAAATTCCGCACTTCAACCAAAAGCTTGACATAGCACGACGCCACCACATCTTCCAACAATGCATTGTTCCAGTCACTCCGGTATCCACCAACCTCGTCTCTCCACAAATTTCTTCTTGCCTCGTGGTCCAACGCAAAGTGCCCGTTAACGTGAACTGGTAGGTTCGTTTCGAATGGAAGTGGCAGAAAGCAGTAGGCCTTCTTTCTCCTTTGATAAAGTTGTCTTGGACTTCTTTTTTCCAAAAGGCAGGCAACGCCACCGCGAGGAAGCATTCCAAGCTAATGTTCCCTAAAGGCGTTAATGACACTCGGTTTTACAGACTTTTCAAAGCCAATCTGTTGGACAATTAACCACTTTTCTTCGTTTCCAAGAGTGTCTGTTATGTTCAGGACATAGGACACTTTTGCTACTGGAATGTCGGTTGGAAGAATTACCCTACCTTCCTTTAATAGCTTTCCAATCTGCTTGACGTAATCGGCGAATTTTTGTCTCTTGACTTCATCCTCCTTTGACATATCTGCTTCAATTGTGTAAGCATTCGCTAGATTGCCGACTGTTTCATTGACCTCACACAGGGTTATCTTCTTCACATTGTTCACAAAGAGGAGAACTTCAAATAACTCTTTCTTCAGCTGTTCCATCATTGTGTCCAGTTTTTGCAGTGACACAGGGCTTGATGATATCTTAGATTCCCGAGCCATCTGATCTGTTCTGAGGGGGAACCTGAACATGGTTGCGCCATCTCCCGGAAAAAGGTTTCCCAGATAACAAGGGAAAACATCAGGGAAACGTCTCTGAAGGGTAGTGCCAACTTTAAACATTCGTCCAGGTTCCTGAGCACTTGCACCGGGAGCAAACTTGCAGTGGGGGTCAAACACGCATAAAACATCACCAATGTCCTCTCCTTTTGAAATGAACGATGGTGCATCAGTTAAATGGTACACTGCATTAAAACCGACGCCATATTGTCCTGTTTTGTTTGGATCATCGCCTTTGCTACCCTCGCCAAGGTTCCGTATTCCTTCGATATCAGCATGGGTGAAAGGCTTGTTGTTGTACACACACAAAGCAGGTCCTTGTAGTGGTTGCCAACTGTCTTGGAAGACTCTTTCATTGGGATGGTACCTGGGGTCTTTTATGAAGCAAATCTCAGTGGCTTGTGCATCATCTGCGTTTTGAAGAAGTTCTTTCAATATTTCCTTTTCGCACGGGTAGCATGTTAGGATACGTTTCAGGCGATTGGTGAGTTTCTCCCTCTGTCCAAAAGGAATCCCAACTACATGATCCCGCAAGGCTTCTTCTCGTCGTGTTTTAACACCCACTTGATCACATGTTGGCCAAGGAATTCTGGCGTTGACAAAATGCACGTCTGGTTCATCAGGCATCCAAGGACAGTCCTTGACGCAAAGATCAGGTACTGGCCACATAACACCTCTAGAGTCAGGAAGAAAAACTGTTCCCCATTTCTGTTGTACTTCAGAAGGATCAATCCCAGACGCTTTCAGAGTTTCTCCTAGTTGGTCTGCCAGATGCACGGCGACTTGAAGGCTTTGCTCCTCAAGTTCAGTGTCAGAAAATAACCGTTTCATTTGATGTAGACTTGAAATGTAATCTGTTTCTTCGAATTGTTTTCGCACGCCAGCAGCTTCCATCAGTTTAGGAAAGGTCACTGCCAACGGTTCAGGAAGCTTATAAAGATATGGGGAGCAGTCAATCTTCAGGTGTAAGGCAACCTGGCTTGCACAAAGAAACGTTTTACCCACAAGGATAAACTTCTTGCCATTCAATAGACGCTTGACGGCCTGAACATTGCTTTTAAGCGCTTTCTGCAGAAATGAGTACGCGGCGTTGCACAAAGAGCTTATCTCTTTGTACACAGTCCCTTCTAGCAATTTTCCTTGAATGAATATAGCTTTTTCCAGTTGGGTTATTACATGGCCTAATGTCGCGTGCTTTTTGTTCAGTTTCAATAACGCTTTAACCTCTTGAGGAATAGGTACTCCGACCAATGGTTCTGTGCAGCACAAAAGGTACTTTTCCTGTTCTAAAAAGACATCCTTTGGTGCGAGTAGCACTTTGCTTCCAAACTCATCACCTTTCCACGGAAGAGGAAAGTCGTTTGGTTTCTTAAGAACTGGAAGAAATTTTGCCTCCAAAATGCGTCTTCGAATGCCATCGTTTATAGGAATTTCGTTTTCGTACGCGATCTTCTTCTCCATGAATTTTAGTAATGACCTCATTCGCTTACATGCTGCGTCACTGTTAACTGCATTTAGTTGCTGAATACTTTCGGCTCTTTCTGCAATTTCCTGCCAAGGAAGACCATCCGACGCCATTCCCAGAGTCTCAAGCTTTGCCAGTCGTTGAGTGTGAAGGAAAGACTCTTTGGTTCCACAAGGAAACCTCTCGTCCTCGGGGAGAAAGAGTTGAGCTGCGTCTTTATGTGGGTGTATGAGTTGAAAGGGGTACCGAAGAGTCTTACCGAATGGTGATGCTGGAATACAAGCATGTTTCATTAACAGATCATCGCATTTTGTATCCAGAGCATGTAGCACCAAAGCATTTCTTAACTCCGGAGGCACAGTGGAAAGGTTTGGAAAGAATACTTTATGGAAAAACCCATCCTTATTGTAGATCTTGGGCTTTAGCACTTCGCTCAGCCCACACACTTTGAAAGACCTTAAGACATCCACGGGAACATTGATGACTGTTGCGCTTCCTTTCATCAACATCTGGAAAACTTGGAACGAGATATCTCCCACTACAGGCTCATTTCGAAAATCTGGATCAAGAAATACTACTTGACTAATATCCAGCCACTTCCTTCCATCTGAAAACAGAGAGTAACTTCCTTTGGCAATCTGTACATAGAAAGACTTGGTGAGTGGCAGACAGCTACGATCTACCGCAGAAACCTTTGGCCACAAGGTATGAAACATGTAAGATCCATCAGAAGGAGCAATGGACCTCAGATCCTCAAGAAGGCACAAATAAGCAGATGAAATGGAATCTTGCATCAGCACATTGTTCCAGTCCACTCCATCGCATTTCTTGTCACCTTCAAGTTTTTCCTGCAAATGACGTCTGTTAGCAGCTAAGGCAAATGCTCCATTTAAGTGCACGGGAAGGCCACTGTGGATTGGAAGAGGGAGGTAACAAAACAGGATCCCATTCACAAAATATCCATCATCCTTCTTCACAATAGGCGAGGGCAAACAGTTGTCAGAGCCATGTTGAACCAGCTGAACAGCTACCCCTGCCGATGGAAGGAGGCTCAAATCATTCTTGGCAAAACGCAATGCTGGACCATTACCCATAGAGGACACCACAAGCCAGGTGCACTCCTGATGAAAAGGTAAGTCAGATGTAAAGAACCTTTGCCCGTATTCGGTAAAACTGCACTTTACGTCAATTTTCATGGAAGATTTTATCACTTTGGGTGACGCTCCCTTCCTAAAAGCTCGTGTAAGTTGTGATGAGGCTTGGAGGAAATTGCACTGCTTCAAAAACTCCTGGTCCTCTCTGGTCAGCGTTTTTGCCGTGGCCGGTGGGGTAACAGGTACAGCCAGCTCTCTTATTATTCCAGCTTGTGATAATGACTTGCTAACTTGAAAAACCAATGTCACCTTTTGGTCTTTACTGGAAGACGTTTTCAAAGAAAATACGCTGACACGAAGCACATTCTGTGTGAAAAGGAGTAAGGTGTTGGCGCCACTAACAAGCATAAGCAGCAGTTCTCTCATTTGCTGATCATTGTAGGCTAGACTCTTTATCTCACTTCTTAAAGCTTGCTCGCTGGTTCTCAACGGAAATCGAAAGAGTGTTCCATCGAATGAATTGTCCTTCTTGTCAAGATGCAAATCACAGCCAAAGATGCCATTGAACGGTTCGAACTGGTTTTTGAATTTGCGAAGCCTCTTGACATCTTTGTTAAGATCAATCTTCATTCCAGGCTTCCTTTTGTTTTTGATGGCTTTCCCGAGGTATGACGTGTGAGGATCAAAAATGACAAAATAGTTCCTACTTAAGAACATGGGTACATCAGTCAAGTTGTATACAGCATTGAAGCCAAGTCCAAATCTGCCAATCTTTGCGGTATCATACACTTTGGTTGCTTCGTTTAGTTTTGTAATGTTCTCAAAGTCTTCATCTTTAAATTCAGCATCGTTGTATACCCACAACGCAGGACCTTGACAACCTTTCATACCTTCGTTAAACAAACAGGTCATGGCATCTTCGTTCGTTCTCTCATCATAGAGGAATCTGACTTCCGTTGCACCAGCATCGTCCGCGTTTTGCACAAGCTCTTTTAGAACTGAAAATCCATCCGTGTACTCCTCCAGAAGTCGGTTAAGTCGAGTGGTAAGCTTCTCTTCCTGTCCAAATTCCTCTCCGATGGATAGCTCACCTGGGTCCAGCATTCGATTTGTGAGAGTTGGAACACCAAGACGTTCAGCAGTAGTGTTAGGTACATTGGGGTGTAAATAAAAATATTCCATGTCTTCATCCTCACCATCTCCCTTCAGCAACTCGTGTTCGCAGTACATACAACGTTCCACTGGTTCAAGCCTGACATACGAGTTGTCTTCGATGTGGGTTGGAAAAACAATCTGCGCTTTTAGCTCTTCAGGCAACTGCTCATTTGCCAACTCATTTAGGATGTTCACGGACAACTGGAGATCGTGCTTCACTTCCAAAGCGCCGAACGGGGAGCTTTCATCGTCATACTTTTTTTTCATCAGGGTAAGGACTTGCACCAGAACAGCTGGATCACCTCGCTTTCTCATACCAAAACGGTAAAAAAGGTCAGAGTACTTCATCATGTCGGAAGGCAGAGAACGTACGTAGGGTGTAAGATCAATGTGTGGCTTTCTTGACAGCAGATGGTTAGGTGAGGAAAAACCATCGCCATTCCATACCCAATCAAACTCTTCAAACCAGTCAAATAGGCGATTCACATCAGCGTACTTTGCTTGAATCAGGAACAAGTAAATTTCGTTCACCACAACCATATAAAATGGTTTTTCTTCTTTTGAGTATGATTGGATCACAGTCCGCAAATGCTGTACTACTCGAAAAACATCAGGTTGGGTTTGCCAGCCAAAGTACTTGGAAATTTGATTTGACGTTTCTATCTCTACAACAGGCATGACTGTTCCAATGAGGTTTGCAAAGTGGTGACCCTTCACTTCAGTGGGCTTGAAAAAGCTATTGCCTTCTTCTTCATCTGTTCCCCACCATGGTAGTCCCGGTGGATAGTTTGGAGGCCTCTCTTGCAATCTTACCACCCACGAAATGTCTTTCAATAACACTCCTAGCGGTTTACTATTGACTGGCTCCAGCAGTTTTTGGGGATTGTCGTTGAGAAACTGCAAAATTGCCTTCGACTTCTGCTCTGCAGTTGGAAGGTGACTAAGCTTGCTCACTAAGTTGGCACTTTGGTACAGATCGAGACAAGTGATGTTGCGCTGGCTTTTAATTCCAAGTTCTTCTAACATGACGAGTACAGTACGTTTGGCGTACGCGGCTGCTGGGAAAACATTTTCATTGGCAAATATTCTCTTCAGGAACCCATCTCTGGGGTCAAAGAGGTCTGATGCTCTGACACGTCCTTTTTGCTTCGAGACAAACGGCAAGGACTCCAAATGGTGTTTGAAGGTAGCATTTTCACGAATGTCACTTGCATGGCGGTCCAGTACATAGGTCATAAGTTTGTCAATCTGCTCACCAGAGTACCTACCTCGCTGTATATCTGGAAATACTATTTGGCAAAGTAATTCAGTGGGCTTTAGAATCTTGACGTCTAGAAGAAGTGCTAAAGTCTTCGAATCTTGCTGAGTAATGTCAATCAGCTCCTGTAGTGGGGACACTGGAAGAGTTTCATCAGGGGCTGCACACAGACCTTCTTCTTTCGATACAAACTTTTTTGACAAAGTTTCGAAAACGGGAAGGGAGCGCAAAATATTGTACTCTGCATGCCCCACGTAGAATGGCCTGACATCGGCAAGGAATAATCTCAAAAGGCGCTTTTCGTTGGTCGATAAAACCTTACGTACGATTTCCGAAAACCGTAATGCTCCCATCTGGTTAGAGGAAACCACCATTGCTTTCAGCACTCCTTGTGCAGACGGCGAATTTACAAACGTCCCCAAAACGGCAGGATGGTGGCTTATAAAGGTGGGATAATCATTCATCACTATCAAACCAAGCTTCTCTAAAACAGTCGTCAATGTGTCATCGAGGCAATCATCATAGAGGCGTTTGACAACTACCCTGGAGGGGTGGCAAAGTTGCGTCAAGGATATAGGTGTCTGTGCCATGCTGAGTGGAATCAGCGGTAGTTTACCAAGGCTACGAATCTCTTCAGCAGTCGTGAAGTATTCTTGTAGATATCTCCACACGACCTTGATCCAGTCTTTTGGAGGATGGTTATGGTTACTGTCATCGGGGTACCAGGAAACGGTGTTACCATTATTCCACTCAGATGGCAGTGCATGCTGAAGAAGTGTTGGCACATCGTCTTCACAAAGAAGGCGCAATTGTGTGACTCCTGCAAAACAAGTATAACAACATAATGTGCCAACTTTGTAATAGACACAAAAAAATAATTTTGTCCAGTGATTGACGTATGGGCATTAAGTTTAAAAAAATAAAAATGGCAAGACAATAAAAGGAATAAAGTTTGGCTTAGAGCGAAACCCATGCATAATGTTTTCTTCGTCCATATTACAACTTTGGTGATCTAACAATCCAGTCGTTTTCCTTCCGCATGTGCCGTGAGATAAGAATACCTTTTCGTATGCTTGATATAACTGGCAACGAATGCTCGGTAAGGTAGGGTAAATCTCTTATCCAGCCGAAAGATCTTATCGAATCTTACCTTCTTCGGCTACCTCTTTCAGTTTCTCAATGACCTCTACGCCGACTGTGTTATCAACGAAACGGTGTTCTAGACTCGGAAAAAGCTCTTGCGGATGCTGAGGCGAGCCGACATAAATTCGCTTCCCTCGATTTGAAAATGTTTCAAAGGCGCCGTTGGAGAGAGGTAACAACATCAAGTCACAAAGTTTGTCAAATTTGCAATCGTTCAGACAAAACTGAAGAAGCGACAGTTTTTCTCGCCTGTTGAGATTCTTGTAACAGGAAGGCACCCGCTTCAATGTTTTTCTTATTAAACTGGGTTTTATATGCTGTACAGTTGAATAGCAAGCAATGGCGTCCATTACGTGACTAGGTACAGAGACAACAGACACATCAGCTGCTAGTAACACTCTTTGAAGCAGCTTTTTGGGTTGTTTTTCCGGCAGTCTATCAAAAACTGCTTCTTCCACTGTGAGCCAGAGTCCATCATGTGCAAGGGTGTAAACCACCTCCTCCTGTAGCAACAACTGAAACAAAGGCTCTTTTACCTTGTCCCACTTCTGGTCAATACAGCTGATATCTGGCCACGCTCTGCAAGACACAAATAGGGAATATCAATTTAGTTGCCAGGCTATACTACAAAAATTCAGTTAAACTTCTATAAAAGCGGTGACTCCTACAAGTGGATGAGTGATCGTTTAACACAGGTTGACCGTTCACTCATCACGCTCCAATCACACCCAGCAACTCCAGGGGATTTCGGAAAAAGATCTATCAAGATATTTTATTAATCTTCCAGATCATCCCGGAACCTCCTGGCATAAGTACAGAGATTATTCGGAGAAAAAAATACGTTCACTTTGCTCAAGTTAAACGTACATTTACCACTTTGGGAGACAGTTAAATTCAGGCCAAAAGCAATGAAGTGTGTTGTTTAAGGTAAAAAGTGGCGACCTCATCCGCTTTTTGAAATAGCCTCTAAACAAAGATAAAAATTAAATGCAATTTTAGGGACCATAATGAGTAACTGCTGACAGCAAAAAACCCCAAACGTTCGACACCTTTAACTAATTCTGTTTTGGTGTAGTCATTATCTAGCTAGAAGCCAAGTACAGCTTCCAGTTGACTTCTGATTGGTTCTGCACAATAAATGGAAATAATTTAAAAGTGGTCACACTTTTGGGTTCCAAGCATGCTTTAACAGGGTGCCGCTTAATACAGGCTTTAACTGTACTATCCTGACAAGACGCTTCGCACGTTTAATTTTTTTAAAGCGGAAAAAGTGGTTTAAAATCTCTTTACACGAGGAACGCAACCTCTAAGTATAGTATACTATCATTCTGAGTTCCTGAGTGGGACGCTTATTGTCTACGCGGATGGATATCTAAACAGAAACTACACTAAACGCAAAATGTGCTAACAACTAGAAATAGAGTCTGACAAAATCCCTTGGTATTTTTTAACTTATATGTGTTAAAGCATTCCAGTACCATCTTCTAAAAGCCAATAACGATGGACACTTCATCGCTGGCAACCCATTGCGTTTAGCCATGTGCAAGATTGTTGTTAACCGAATCGTTACCCTGATAGATACCCATGCAAATAGCACTTACTTGTAAATCGATGTCCTAGGAATGAAAACGGACTTTCCATTGATGGCTTCCAAAATCATCGTGGCACACGCTCTGGGTATGGCCTCCTCCAGAAGACACCTGTTCCACAACAACGATTTGTCAGTCAGCTGCCGACCTATCATCTCCCGATCTTCTTGATCTGCATTTGGAGATTTGATATAACGCCTGTTTTGACTTAAAGCAAAGAAGCCGTTAACGTGCACTGGCAACCCTGTCAAGCTCTTCTTCTGTACCGGCAATGGTAAGAAACAAAACACGTGGCCCTTGATGTCAGGCGTCTGCAGTTTGGGACCCGTTGGCAATGCCATGGCAACACCTACTGTAGGAAGGTAGTTAAGCGCTTTATCTGTCATCAGCTTCTTGAACTTCGAAGAAACCTCTCCGCCACAAAAGTAGTTGGTAACGAGGAACGAATGCTGCTTCACAACTTCACCAAGGAGTGAGTTGAATTTTAATGTTTCTATTGTGATCGGGTACGTCACTGTTACAGGTTCTGTCATCAGTTTTCCAGGTTTGATCATTGCCCGAAACTCTGTCCTCTTCATCCGAACTGTTTGGAGGCTTTCGTCGGCAACTTTAACTTGAAAAACTCTTTCAGGGTCAGTCTGCGATTCTTCTCTGATATAAAG
This sequence comes from Cladopsammia gracilis, assembly GCA_022457155.1. NCBI lineage: Eukaryota > Metazoa > Cnidaria > Anthozoa > Scleractinia > Dendrophylliidae > Cladopsammia > Cladopsammia gracilis. The sequence goes on from JAJGOT010000393.1 coordinate 115,496, forward strand.
CTCGATCGATTCTAGGTGCTGGAGAAACAGGAGTACCAAATGAGCATCGGCTTCGAAACTGTCAAACAGTGTGTCCATCTTCTCAGCAGAGTAGAGTGTCTCTGACAGCTCGGAAGGTTTGGTCCTGAAGGGGAAACGGAACAAAGTACCATTGTAATATCCTTGGGAAAACACCTCTTCGGTACAATCAAAGATTCCCTTGTAAGGAATGAACTGATCTGGTATTCCGTCCATTTCTGCGCGGTCTTCATTAAGTCGCCAATGTTTTCCTGTACGTCTGTGGTACTTATCAGAAAAGTGAACACCGTGAGGGTCAATAAAGCCAATTTGGGAATCACTGAGCAAACTTGGTAAATCTGTAAGAGAGAAAAAAAACTCAAAAACCTAAGTAAATTCGTTGGACTATGTTATCTTACAGTGAAACGAACTCCACTGGAAACACCCAACGTTTGTTTAGCCAATCACAAGACAAGTTCAGAACAAAAGAATCAGCGTTTTACAATCAGCGGACTAATCATAAGGAGGGTTGAATTTCGCGATGCGGACCTCTCGGGAAACATACTTTTTCTTTGATTGGTTACTTTTGATCCAAAATTTTGTAACTATTTGTTTGATTGCGGCGGACTGTGCGTATTTACAACGAAAGGCGAATAAAAATTTACCGAATGGCGGCAGGGAATTTCGAAGACTAAACAGACCAAAAGGTAAATATGTTTACCGAATCGTAGCCTGCAGTGTTGAAGACTAAGAGGAATCATCGCTAATACATTTTCCAAAATATGGTCTGTAATGTTTAAGAAACAGACTCGACGTAATATACACTGCTGGGAATTTTGTGGACGAAACAGACCAAATGGGCCCAACGCAAATATGTTCCTTGATAGAACAATTTCGGCTATGAAATTGAAACAGACTCGATGCAAATACATTTATATGTGAAGAATTTATATGGCCTTGAATTTTGAAGAGGGAACGGGCTCAGCATAAGTATTAATTTCGAACAAATTGCACCAGCTTAACTTTAATTAACATAATTGCCTTTAGCAAGCTAATCCAGCAATGGGCGGTCAGAACACGGAAGCTCATGACATTGACAGCGAAAAAAAAAATCGTCAATACGTGAAATTGTTACAAATACTTGAATGAAACGCAGCAACAGAGTCAGCACATACAAAAGCTGGAGACAAAGCGTTCCAAGCGGGAACAGTTCTTACAAAAAAAGAAAACTTGTGGGCGTTAACATTAGATGAATAACGTTGGTATTGGAATGGGTGCTGTACACTAGCTCGTGTCAAGTAGGGACAGACCACCGCGCGAAGATCATCCGGGAAAGATATCCGTACATTTCCTGTCTTGATCTTAAAAAACAATGTCAAATCAATGATCTTCCTTCGTGTCTCAAGATCTTGCCACCCCAAGTTAGATAACATTGTATTAACGCTGCTGGTACGACGGTAGTCGTTACAAACAATGCGCGCCGCCCGACGCTGAACAGATTCAACACACTTGATGTCTTTTTGTGTATATGGACTCCAGGCGACAGAGCCGTACTCGCATACTGGACGGACCAAGGTCAAATAGGCCCGTTCCTTGACAACAGCGCTACAAGACGCTAAGTTTCTTTGGAGTACGCCTAGAATCTTATTCGCTTTCTTTTTCACCTCCACGGCTTGCTTGGTCCAATTGAGGGAGTTGGTAATATAAACCCCTAAATATTTCTGAAACGTAACTCCCTCCACGGGAGTGTTACACAGAGTATATGAGAATGACGATGGCTGTCTCTTAAGGGTGATGGACATGATGTAGCATTTACTAGGGGCAAAGTTCATTTGCCACATAGCCGCCCACTCCTCAAGCTGGAACAGGTCCTGCTGAAGCTTATCGTGGTCAGCTGAAGACTCAATATGGCGGTAGAGCACACTGTCATCCGCAAATAACTTGACACTCGATGATACAGCCGAGGGCAGATCGTTAATAAAGAGAAGGAACAAAATCGGCCCCAGAACAGTGCCCTGGGGGACACCGGATAGTACAGGTGACCACTTGGACGATGAACCATTTACCACTACGCGTTGTCTCCTAGCAGTGAGAAAAGCCCGCAGCCAGTTATTTAACTTCCCGGATATGCCGTAAAATTTGGCCTTAAGGAGGAGCCTTTCGTGAGGCACAGTGTCAAAGGCCTTCGCAAAATCAAGGAAGATCACATCAACCTGGCCGTGGATGTTAAGTATGTTTGCCCACTCATGTATGACCGTAATTAATTGGGTTTCGCACGAAAGTCCTCTTTGAAAGCCATGCTGCTGCTGAGAGATGACTGAATTTTCACTAAGGTGGCTACAAATTTGCTTGCAGATAATGTGTTCCATGGTCTTTGCGATAAGAGATGTTAATGACACAGGCCAGTAATTCTTAGGGTCAGCAGAATGCCCCTTTTTGAAGATGGCAGTAATATTAGCATCCTTCCAGGCAGAGGGTAGAGCGCCGTCATTAAATGATTGCTGGAAGAGAGAGGCAAAAATAGGGGCCAATTCAAATGCTGACTCCTGAAGAACACGAGCAGGAATTTGATCAGGCCCACAAGCTTTGTCAGGTCTAATGGACTCAAGCTGCTTCTGAATACCACGGGCCCCGATCATAATCATTGCGACACTTTGCCTAAGCTTATCTTAAACATTCCGGCCGTAATTTGGTATATTTACGTCGAGTCTGTTTTTTCAGGCCGTAATACGTAAACTAATTTACCTTGGGTCTGTTTGAACTTCGAAATTTTTATTCGGCCTTTGTTGTAAACACGCATAGTACGCCGCAATCAAACAAATAGCAAAATTTCGGATCGAAAGTAACCAATAAAAGAAAAAGCATGTTTCCTGATAGGTCCGCAACGCTAAATTTGTCCCTCCTTGTGATTGGTCCGCTGATTAAAAAACGCTGATTCTTTTGTCCTGAACTTGTCTTTTGATTGGCTAAAAAACGTTGGGTTGCCCCGGTTGAGTTAGTTTCACTGTAATGGAGACCATAAACAATAATTTAACTTTTTTGAAGATGCACAAAATACACGCCTATTACATTCATTAAAAGAAGACATGAGTTTTTAACTTTGCTCTTTTCATGGTAAGCCTTGTCAAGCCTTAACAGTTCTGGTTCCAGTTGACAGGCACCTTACGCGTACAGAGTCAATCACTCCTTATTTTGTGAACCATAGGTTCTAAATTATTAGACTTTAGTATTCAGTATCAATAAATTTCCTTTTATAGGGTGCTAAAATTCAACTAGGTAATTTGATTGTAGATTTCTGAAAAATTCTGCACTACAAGTATTTTTTAAGGCTTCGTTATCCCAAATCCGATTTACGCTAATTCCGATTTCTTAAAAACGTTAATCGAGGCTCTAACCTCTCTTGGAAAAAGGTTAGTGTGTAATTTATTTGCGCGTTTACTGATCGTACCTGTCATGTGAAGTACAGACTTGAACCCCAAACCAAACCGACCGACTTTCATTGGGTCCTCTACTTTGATGCTATCACAGACCAGCCGAATACCTCTCCAGTCTTCTTTTGTAAACCGTGCGTTGTTATAAGAATAAAGTGCTGGACCCTGTTAGAATATATAAAATATATATAAAGTAGTCTTGTTTGGCACCCCGAAAAGATCAGAAAAAGTCAACTACAGAGACGTCTTGTACATATCCGTCGGTTATTCCATTGCTTACTTAAGCAAACTCAGAGAAAGGCGGAAAGATGCGTAGGCACCGTTGTCGGTGAAAGGCGGAAAACGGAGAGCTTGAGGCTTAATGGTCAGGCGGCGAAACGCGACAGCCCCACAACACCACGTGCACCGCGTTCCAACCTAGGATGCACGTCTGGGGACGAGATAGGCCTCATAACTGTTCGTCAGACCGAAGGGGAAACCATTTCTACGTCGAAGTATACAACTAAAGAACGAATGTATTCCTTTACCTGAAACTGTGCGAGGTCCTCATCAAAAAGATGAGCTGTGCCATAATTGTGTTTGTCGTGCAAGAACTTGACTTGACTTGCATTAGCATCCTCCGCATTTTGAATTAGCTCCTGCATACGAGAGACGTGAACAATAAATTATGTGTCTAAGACGGCAAAAACTCTTAGGAAAACATACAAACATAACTGAAATATAAACTTTCAGAAAAACGAAAGAAAAAATCTCGGGCAGAGGTTCGCTGTTTTATTGTCATAATAATAATCATCATTACCACCACCACCACCACCACCACCACCACCATCATCATCATCATCATCATCATCATCATCATCATCATCATCATCATCATCATCATCATCATCATCATCATCATCATCATCATTATCATCATTACTGTTACTAGTTTCAGGGCAACAACAAGAACAGCCCTTTATGTTTTTTCATTGTTCACTTTTTAAAACCGACCAAAACAAATGAAATTAAAAAAAAAAAAGATTGACCAAAACTGAATCTCTGTTGGTAAACATTCTGCAAACAATATAGGGCCGAAAATGGCTTTGGGAGGTTTGAGAAATGTACTCCAGACCTCGATAACTTAATCTACAAACAAAATTAAAGCAGTTTACCTTAAGGATCTGACCATCGTCTGGATACTGATCTAGGATGCTTTTTAACTGCTGAATGAGCGATAACTGAATCAAATCAAAGCCGTCATCATCTTTGTTCGCTGGGCAACAGTGAAACAGACAGTAACCGGTAAGTGTTAAATTTGATGTTTAGGCCTAGTGGTTTGGCTGCTGTATTTGTAATCCGGAGGTCATGGGTTCGATTCCCGTAGGGGACTCAGCATTTTTCTTTGTCCCACGCTCGTGTCATGTTGATTTTTTACATATTTCACAAAAGTCCAACTCATCATTCAAATGGGTCATGGAAAATTAACAAATTTAGCTGATACCTTTTTTCACGAGCTGCAGTGGGTTTCAAGTTACTCAAACAGACCTCATAACAACTATCTCTTGAGTAAATCTTTTTTTAAACCTGAAATCCCGCAAGGTGCAACTTATGGCTGGTTAAATTGTTTGTACGTATTGGAACCACGCACGCACAAAGAATAAAAACATGAGAAAGGCGTCCCTATGATAAATATATACGGGAATAACCATTAATTCCTTCAGACTTGTCTACAGCATTTCCGTCAAGGCTATTCTAATAAACTTTCTTGAACCTTCCAATATCCTTTTATTCGATGGTTGTCCCTAACTAATGTCTTTCCGCATTCAGTATCCAACATCATGTGATATTGATATGTTATGAAAGAACGGTTTCTTCTTTAAGTCAGTATGCTAGTATTGTTATATAAATAACATATACCTACCCATGAGCAATATTTACGATCTTCATCAATTACAGTAACTTCTCGCTCTTCCTTCAGATTGGTAACCCTGATCTGAAAATGATAATTAGCAATTTAAACACTCGAAAGATCACTCCGACTAAATCTAAAAAAAATGTATATTCTGTGTAGCTCACCATAGCTTTACGCATTTTTCGTGATAATTAAAAAGAAACACACGTATGTGTACAAAAGCATGTAAAGCAAAGTATAACCAAGGCAGAATTTTGTTTTACCTTGTAACTCCAGAATACAGCAAAAAGAAAGAGTTTTTCAGCAGAACGTTTCCGTGTCAGTTTGTGCCATGCAGCTGTCTTCTCGGAAACTGAGTCAATTTTCCGAGAAATCCGTGTCACGCTATCTCCGTTACGTAATTTTCTTTTGGGGAATGTGTTTTGACATCGATATTCACACCAGATTGCTTTCTGTCAATCGTCTTCTTCAAATAGTATAGGTTGGAAAATCCTTTACAAGAATCATCGAAGGTTCTAGGAAATTTTCACTGTCAATTTTCTGCATGTTATGTCTTTCTGAGAAAACAAGTATATTTGCATGATAAAATAATTTGAATATTAAATGACAGTCGCTTTGACACGACTGAATAGCTTTGGTAACAGGCAGAAAATAACTTTCATTTCCGTAAACCCATACGAGAATTCATAACCCCAGTGTGCATATTGTTTTCGCTTCTATAAAAGACTTCTGAACGTCATTGATTTAGGTTGTCATGTACAAAATTCGACTGATTGATTATAGCTGAACCTGCTTGTGTTTCTGACTTTGAGTTTCAAATTAACAAAACAATGGCGTATCGAGGAATCTCGATATAACGAAGGGACAAGAGACTGGCAAAATGTGTTCGCTATAACTAGGTTTCGTTTCGTTTTGTCGAGGTTCTTTTTCCACGTTTCCATACATTTCACTATTACTAGGGCAAAGGATATCGTTCGTTAACGTGTTCGTTATACCGAGGACTTCGTTTCACAGAGGTTCGTCGAGGTTTCATTGTAATCTATAAATTTCCGTCCTCAGCTCAATGATGTTTTTGTCTTGAGCGTCATGTTTGAAACATCGAAAAGTTATCGATTAGCGTTAACTTTGGTGTTTACTTTTAATGGTTGTGTAGAATACAAATTTAATGTAATATATCTCGCGAACCATTTTGCTTCAGTAAATTTAGACTGTTATATCTTATAGTTGGATCTCAAAAGCTCACTTTTTACGTTGTTACTTACATTTCATATATGTCGCCATTGTCATATTTTAAAGTGAAACAAGAATTAAAGTTACCTGGTGAAAAGAGGAAGAGATTCCGATGGTTTAACCTCTTAATAAACATTTTTAGTTGATGTATGGTCTTTGTAAGGTGGGCAGTTTCAGCACTATACACTTGAGTGACCTAAAGATTCAGATTTTTTCGGTGTATTTATGACATTTTTTTATTGATAGGATAACGGTAAAACTGTAAATAGTAATGGATATAAATTGAAAGTTTTGTTCACAGTATGGAAAACTGAAGGCCTTTTAATTAGAACAGCGAGAAGAACTGTTTTATTATTCGAACTTAACTTAAAAACAGTCAGGACCCGGCTGCAGTAATGTGATTTACTTTACTGCAATCGAGTGGCTTGAACATTTGTGTGGGATTATATATATCAAGTTTGCAATATTTTAAGTTCACGATCAGTTGAAAGTTTGCAGTAAATATCATCGGAAAACATATTAATCTTCAATTGTTTTTAGTAAAAGCTCCAAGTCAAAATTGTACTTACCAGCTTTAATTAAGGTTTTTGTATATATGTATTTATTTTAATAGTTGTTCGCTAGCACATAGAAAGACGGATGGCTAGTTTTTCTGCAGTTCTATGTATGAAAATTTTTATATTGCTTCTACTGTGAAGTTAGTTGTAAACAACTGGAAACCTCCCACAAGGAAATCGCCTTTTAAATGCATTACGAAAGCTATGCTTGCCAAAAATAAGACAGTCCCCACTACTGAGTTTCAATAACTTGCCGATTTTAATATATATTTATTCCAGACGTTGGTATCATCCTTCTTGCATGTTCATGGAGGGCAAGATATGTGGAACTAAGCCATAAAGTAATGATATTATGAAACATTACTTCTTACCTTTCAAGGTCGGATAAAAACAGCATTAAGGGTCTCAGCAGTCGGCCTGATCTTGTTGTAACCGCTTCGTACTGGTGAAAGCCTTTTTTGCTTGCTTTCTTGGAAAAGTACCTCGAATTATGGGAATAAAAAGAAGCGAAGGCGTTATGATTCAAGTGCGTTTCAAATAACATTTTTAGACCGAATCACTCACTACAAACTAAGAAATTTTTTACCAATGGATCGAACGTTTTGTAGAGATACGAAACTTTCGGTATCACCAAATGTACTGCTTGTCCTGATTATGACTAGAAGTCACGCTATCAGTTTCGTTTCTCAAAATTTTAAACTAGTGAAAAATTCTTAGAATGTCTTAGTGAATTCATTTATCGATTTCTTCTAAGAATTTGTTGTTGTCAAGTTCGCCCATTGATTGTGGAAGAGAAGAATACTCCCACAAAATAACACTGTTATTTTCAAGTGTGGAGAGCGTAAGGGATGCTTAATCATTTCGACCAAGCATTTTATCATATAGACCGTATGCTTGTTCTTTTGAGCTCGATAGTTATATTATGATCTAAAGAATGAATGACTCAAAAACCTAGCGAAATGCATGATTCGAATGCTTTATTAAAAAACCCTAAATTTATTGATTACAGAGGTATACCTTTTTAACGCCAAGTTCTTGTTTACGAAATTTTCCGTCGTGAACGATTTGACAAAGTGTTATCTTCATGATATAGTCTGCCATTTAACAGGTCGACCGTAGTTAACTCGGTGAAACAGACTTTATCCATAAACGAGTTCAGAGCACAATCATGTTGAAATAAGGTCTTAAATTTTGGACAGGATCTTGACAGTGTATAAAATAAAAAATATTCAGAATAGTACTCACAAGTAAGTATATTCGAATCTAATAAAACGAAACCTCCACTCAGGTAAATTAAGGCATGGCTCGCCAGTTATTTCGCCCAAAAAGTGAGGGGGTGGTCTATCTTCTGAGGCTTTATTTTAACAGCGTAAAACTTTGGAAGGCTAAATAAGTTTGCAATTACGGTCATTTTTACATGTAAATGTTATGCAAATTAGGTCACGTGACTTATTACGGCCAAAAAAGGCTTTAGAAATCTTTAAACAAAATGGCACCAGTTTATACCAATAGTCATCTATTTTTACTGCCCTTAAATGGTTTCCAAAGTAAGCAACAAAGGATCTGTGCCCGGACCTTTTGAAATATTTTATTAATTTTGAAAATAAATGACATTTTTTATTAGTTCCCAGTCCCCTCAAACAAGTAATTTAATTTTTCAGGCTTTTATTTTGATTATCTTAAAAAGTCCGGGCACAGAAAAGATGTACCTAATAGGCAAAACATTATAATCCCAAAGACAGCTTCCGTAGAATAAGCAAAACTGGTGCCATTTTGCTTAAAAGAATTTTGAGCTAAAAATAGCCCTGTTTGGTCACGTGCCGTAATTTGCATACGTCATGGATGTCAATATGACAACTTTGAGAGACATATTAATTTGTCAAAGTTTTACGTTTGTATAGCTTAATCCTCAGAAGATAGACCACCCCCTTCACTTTTTGTGCGAAATAACTGGCGGTCCATGCCTTAATTTTCTTGAGCACCCGTAAATGTAACATTAAGATGGTTTTGAGATGTTGCAATTCGAAACAAATTGTGTCGAAATTCGCAAGCGAATACCATGTTTAAAACCGAACAGGGATTGTTTCGCTCAGTTGGTAGAAACAATCAAGACATACCATTTTGTTTCTGGTATAACTCGCATTTTGAATCATTTTCTTACCTTCTTGCAAGTTTCAAATGCTTCTAGCCGGCTTCTCATTGACTGTTCGCTCTTTAGCAACTTAGGAATGTAGTAACAGACACGAATTCACAGAACCCTTTCCAAGAACTGTCACCGCTTCTGTGAAATTCTTTTGTAGTTTCCGACAATATGTTTTCCGAGAAATGGTGAAGCGTGATGTCATTGCTATAGATAAACATGAGGCACTGGGGTAGAGAATGGATTGGATCCGGGTCGGGACCCTTGGTAATGAAATGCGATTACCATATAAAATACTGCAAATGAACGATATTTGCAGGTAACAGTGACTTATACCTTATTACATGAAATTTTCGCGACACGTTAATGGCTCGATTTATACTAGAGATGGATCATACGTCTTGGACGAACTTGCATACTAATTGGGCAAGCAACGATAGTTTGTCTGATAATTCGTCTGTGTATAAATACGGGCAAACAGACGGATCATCCGTCCAGACGAGCTATCTGGATAGTTCGACGATGAAGACGAATTATCCAGATAACCTGTCTGAACGGATGATCCGTCTGTTTGCCCGTATTTATATAAACACAGACGAATTATCAGACGAACTATCGTTGCTTGCCCAATTAGTATGCAAGTTCGTTCCAGACTGATGATCCATCTCTGGTATAAATCGGGCCAATTTCGCGATTTTGAGGTTGGCATATTTCGCGACACTTAAATTTCGCGATTTTGCAAAAATTTTGTATTTTGAGTCACTTTAATTTCGCGTTTTTCAGTGAGACGATTGATTTTCTTGGCAATTTAATGTAAAAAGTCTATGACTTAAATAAAAGGGTTTTAAAAGTTACACATTTCCAACAGCCAAGTTGTACGAATTGGTTACAAAAACTATTATCTAATATGTAGCTTCAGGTTGACATTCACATATCTTCAAAGTTAACTTCACTATTCACTTAGTTAAAAGAAAATATAAAACCGAACGTCTCATTGCTGCAAAATATAATAATCTGAAGATGCTTGAGGCTAAGTGGAAACCTGTTTTAAACTGTAATTTTCTAACTACATAGGTGCATACCTAAGAACCAATTGTGGAACAAAGTAGTCTAAGAATCGTATTGTAAGGAAGTATTGTATTGTAAGTAGTAAAAGTATTGTAAGTAGTGTTCGTCTTTGTTTTGTAAGAGTGTTTCTTTTGTGTGTGTTGCAATTAAAAAAAAAACTTCACTATTCACTCTCTCTTGGACTTGCAAACTGTTTTTAATGAACTTAGTTTATTCTTTCTTAATTTTTTACCTAATGTATGACTTAATTTTCACGTCATGTTATGTTCGCTACACTTAAATTTTTTTGCGTCACTTAAATTTCGCGATGGGATGCTAGTCCATCGCAGGATAAGCCTAAGCATTACATTCACCGATACTCATTTATACACCTGGGGTAAACAGAGGCACTGGGTAAGTAAAGTATCTTGTCGCAGTGCCCCGGCCAGGACTGGAACCCAGACCGCTTGATCCAGAGTCCAGCGCACTAACAATCAGGCTACCGCTTCTCTCACACTGTTTTCATTGCAAATTGCATTGAGTTTAATTTTTCGGTCTTTTCACATGTCTACTTGAATCTATCATTCGAAAATGGTAAAGTTGCAAAGTTGCCTTGTTAAAAATTTTACATGATCATCTAACTAGAGGAGAGCGGGTGAGTGCTAAATAAAACTAAAAAAGAGAACTCATTGATTAAATTGACCTTTCAGAGGAGAAGAGGGCTTATTAGACAAGGGGGAAGGGCTAAAAAGGGGGGATAATACATCCTTGAAGGTACAGGTGCTGTAAGTGGGGAAGAGGAAAAGTCTACAATGGCAAAGATATTTTCGGGAAGACCTGTTTAGACTCGAGTTTAGACTCTCCCTTGCCGCAAGTGCCCCTGGGTCTCCGCTGATTAAACAAATCAAAGGGGACTCTTCGAGTCACGAATGAATTTTTCTGGTCAAATCCAGGGGAAATTGGAGTAAACTGACTCGAGTTAGCGGGTTTCAACTGCACAAGTTGACTACAGGAAATTTTGTCACGAACAAAACTTTCATCAACACGTTTCAGAAATCTCACTGGTTAAAAGCCAATGTCTGAAAATTTCGAAAATCGGCCGTCAGTCGCAAAATTTCGGATTTCTTGATATTTTGCCCAAATAATCCCGGCTCTATAGTAAAGCACTTTCAAAAATAACATTAAAAATTGTAACGGCGTTCTAGTTTTTCGAAAACGGGCAAAGTTTGAAAAACGGCAAATCGGCGTCCTTTCAGCTGTGAAAGTAGCGAAAAATTATACATTTTCATCTCGGTCGCACCGAAAAACGCAAAGCCATATATTAATAACATGTGACCACAACATAAACACGCTCTTGTTCTTCGTATTACAGTAATTTACTTGGGATTAACTGTTGAAATGGGAATTTTTCGGCGGTTAGGAGAAACATAGTTTCTGCCATTTTGAAACTTAGCAAATTTGAACCAATTTCAACACCTTGGAAACCCAATTGGTACGTAAAGTTTGGACACGAAATAAAAACGATGGTGAAGCACAACTTCTGTTGTTTACTGTGGTAAACAACAGTTAACAAATATTTCTGGCGGCACTTTAAAAGTGCCCTGTTGAGAGATCAAAATGTGAAGGCTACTTTGACACCAGGAGAGCCTGTGACAAGAACCAGCGCCGACGCTACGAGCAAAGTGTTTATCGGAAAAAAAATATTCCTTTGAGAAAAACCCTTTTTAGAATTGCAAAGAATTCAGAAGGACATTATTTATCATTTGCTAACTTAAAGTGATATCTTTTAAACAGTCTGACGGGTTATGAAAAAAGAGACACGAGCATGTTGTGACCTGTTGTGCGACCTAAATAAATAGCTTTCCGTGATAATATCGAAAATTCATATCAGAAAATTAAACTTACCCAACAACAACAACAACAACAACAACAATGTATTTATTTAAAGAAATATAAAGTTTACAATACTTCATGTCCTCCAAATAGCTATAATGCTAATCTAGGCAGGACAAAAGTTTAACTAAGGGCGTTATTAAATTACATAAGCCTAAAAAAAAAGAAAAGAAGAAATACAAAGACATACAGAAAGAAACACCCTACATATAAATTCAAGTACAAGGGATGTTATTTGAAAAAGACTAAAATTACTGGAGGTATATACAACATATCAGGTTAACTTCACAAAATTTTCTATTAAATAATTAACATTCAAATAATTATCTTCATTACCTAGAACATTAAGGAGTAATGATTTAATTTTTTTACGAAAATTAGAAACGTTGAGAGTCTTAACAGAAAGTGGAATAGAATTCCAAATAGACACACCAATTCTAGTAAAAAGTTTTTTCATTTTTTCAGTTCTAGAGAATTTGACAGAGAAACATTCTTTTGCAGATAATCGCGTATTATAATGATGCATTGATTTTCGCAAACGTATATATCGAGAAGACTTTTAGGAGCTGTCTTTATTTAGCATGAACGTCATACATTAAATAACTTAACTGTTGAAAGAACAAAGACTGTAAAGGAAGGCAGTTTGATTCAATAAAAAAAGGATTGCATGGTCTCTGGGTTTAGAAAAATAAATCAAACGCAGAGCACGTTTTTGCAAAACAAGTATCTTATTGAGGTAGGTCTGTGGACAGTTGCCCCAATAACATACCATAATTTAATACCCGAGCCTTGAATTGTATGTAGGATAAAGACAATCTAGCGCTCCATTGTTGTATTTAGAATATCTGAGTCTTGTAGATTTTATCATAGCGTAATATTTACTCCCAATTTGTTAAAACAACAGTCGCTAAATGTCACTAGAGTTCGGAAGTTTCCCACAAGGTATTGGAAGGAGATTGCGTGACGCGTAGCGCACAGGAATTCTGAAGACTTTGCTTCCTGTAGCGAAACGTTCTGGTCGATCTTGCTCTTTCATGCACAAAGAGCCAAAAAAAAAAGTGGCGAACAATCCCGAAAAAAATATTCCTGCAAAACCTCAAGACTGAAAAAAAAATCCCCCCTCCCCCCCCCCCCCCCCCCCCACCTTCTCCCTCCCGTTCCTAACGGAACCGCTGATCACGACCGTGAAAAAAAATAAGGTATTGGTATTTTATTGAAAGAGACTAGCCCGGCTATCCCAAAACCGGTACAACCAAATTAGTACCTCAAACACTTGGGAGGGTTCCATGTTTATAAGTGTACGTAATTTAAAACACTTAACATTACAAGCTCTAGGGACCACCCATGGCGCTAGCCTAATCACACGAGGTTTCTTCAATCTTCTTAACGGATGGCTTTATCGGTCTAGCCTCACAAAGGCAGCTATCTACAAGTTCTTCAAGGAGGGCCATATATGGCGCTTTTCTCTTTATCGCCGGTACAGAGGTCGGACTTTTACAGCCGAGATGCTGTAGTATGGTCCAGAATCGCCACCTTCGTTTTCTGCAATTCTAATGTGTTGTTGACCAAGGCGCATACCTGATACTTTTAAACAACTATGTCAACAATTGGTCGGCGGATGTGCAGAGTTGAAAGAACTTGGAGAACTTGATTTGCTTCTCTGCCACGGAGGCATCTTGTGGCGTCCCGTCAATTTGCTGCTGACGCAGCTTGGTTGCCAGCCGCGAGAAAAAAGATGACACCTGCCGGGGAGTAAGGAACTCAAGAACGCCAAACAAACTTTTCGCGTCTGTGCCCCGGGCGCGGCGCATTTTTCTTGCGACTTCCTGCCTGTGCATTGGCCAATATTAAATTTAGCCTCCAAGTAGGCTTTCAGCTTTTCCTTGAGTCGGTAGGGCGTTTTCGTTTCCTTCAGCGTCCAGCCCTCCTTGAGGCTTTGGCCTTGGTCGGCTTAGGCAGCTAACTGAGCTCGAGACTTAAGTGAAGGGAGTCTAGAATTTGCCCGCTTAATAAGGACACCCGTTAACCTGGACAAAGAACCACGGCCTAGGGAAGCCGGAGAGGTGATCCTATCAGCCCTCCCCTTTTTCTGGTTCTGCGTCTATCCCATGCGCGCGTCTCCTGCGTCTTGCCAAAAGACACCACTAGGGACGAGCCAAGGAGGGTACTCCGGATCTCAAGTGACAGGGACGGATTAGCCTGCAGTGCAGGCGTATTTTGTGGCGATCGAGTGCTTGTTTTCTTCGCGTAATGTCTGGGCGGACATCTTGGAATATGAAAGTAGAGGAAGATTGGGGAGAGTATAGAATACGGCCAATGGGGTGGGTGTCAGGCACAGAAATTTTCGATTTCGGGATGTTTTTGGGGTAGGAAAATTTGGGCAAGTATTTTTTTGGGTAGCTTGATTAAAGGAGGGATTTTTTGGGGTATTCAAAACAATCTGAAGATTCGTGGTAGTTTCCGAGAATCCCGGCCGCGTAGTTCTGCGAATGAAGGGTGTCTCGAGTGTTGTTACAATGACCACCAGATACGAAAAAGGTTCTTACTCCAGATGGTGTAATGAATAAACGAACACAAACATTCCATTACTAATGTTTCTATATTTCGTTTTATATCATTTAATGCTTTCTGGAAATTTTCATGGCTCGGAAATTCGGCATGGGATTTTTTTGGGGTTAAATTTTGGTCCAGGAATTTTTTGGGGCTTTCTTTGAAGCCCTAGGAATGTTTTGGGGAGTTTTGATTTTTGCCCCCGTTCTACACCGTTTTACCCCTACTGGAGGAACGAGTCAGTGTCATACCGCCTTCCAAACTGTCCAAACGCACGAAATGCAGTCTCGGACAACCACTTTTTAAAACCGCCGGGTGGGGGGTGGGGAATGCCCCAGGACCCCGCTAGAAACTAGTGCCTCCGCAATCCGGTTCTCGTTAAAGAGGCTATGTCACCATTTTTAGTACTTTTTTAAAAAGCCAAAACACATCTTTATATCAGTGATAACCCAAAAATAAGGTTCCTGTTTTGTGTAAAATTATTCTGCTAGTGCTCTTAGACTAAAAATAAGTTCCTTAGGCTACAGGGTTGTGACTGGAATGGATACTCCAAAATCAGGTTGGATCACCTCGGACACTTATTGAGAATTATATAACGTAATGTCGACCATTTTAAATTTTTAAGTGTAAAAAAGAAAATCTAAAATCCCCACTCAGGATTGAACCTGTGACCTCAGCTAGGCTTAGGCTTACATGGCCTATCGTATCACTGTACCACCTAGCTTCTCGGGTTGCTTAGTCCTAAAATTAACTCTATAAACTGCTGCCCCTAATCTCAACTGAAAGCTAACCAGTTACTCCGTTATACAAGTCTCAATAAGGTGTCCAACCTGATTTTGGAGTATCCATTCTAGTCACCACCTAGGCTACAGATAGGCAAGATGGAAATGGATTGCATCTTGAAGAAATTGACCAATTGTTTCAAGATTACCGCTTCTGTCTTGGAGAATTCGATAAAACTCTGAATATGGTCTATTTTCTCGTTGTGCATGAAAGAGCAAGATTGACCAGAACTTTTCGCCACAGGAAGCAAAGTCTTCACGCGTCACGCAATATCCTTGCAATACATTGTGGGAAACTTCTGATCTGACATTTAGCGGCTGTTGTTTGGAGTAAATATTACGCTATGATAAAATCTACAAGACTCAGATATTCTAAATACAACAATGGAGCGCTAGATTGTCTTTATCGAACATACAATTCAAGGCTCGGGCTCGGGTAAATTTAATTTTCTGTATTATCACGGAAAGCTGTTAGCTGTTAGGTCGCACAACAGGTCACATGCTCGTGTCTCTACTTCATAACCCGTCAGACTGTTTAAAAGATATCACTTTAAGTTAGCAAACAATAAATAATGTTCTTCCGAATTCTTTGCAATTCTAAAAAGGGTTTTTCTCAAAGGAATAATTTTTTTGCGATAAACATTTTGCTCGTAGCGTCGGCGCTGCTTCTTGTCACAGGCTCTCCTGGTGTCAAAGTAGCTTTCACATTTTGATCTCTCAACAGGGCACTTTTACTGCGCCTTTCAATAACATGCGGAATTTTAAATTCAAATTAGCTTACCTCTCAGGAAACAGATCTTTACTTCAATGAGTTCAAAAGGTCATGTCCGTGCATTATGATTGGTAGATTTCGATCCATTTTGTTTGTTTCTTTTTTACATTGTCCGTTGGCTTTAGGGGTGGACCATTAGAAATCCTGGGAGGGGGGTCAAAAATTTTTCAGTGTATGAATTTTTTTTTCGGCCTGAGTTTCCTGCAGGATTTTTTTTTTGGGAGGTGCAAGCCTGCAGGTTTTTTTTTCTCAGATCTTCTTTATAAATGCCTTCAAACTCAATTTTTTTTTTACTCGGCCCAATCCATTTTTGGTATTAAACGCTTGAGAGTAGATTTAAGTCAGAATGTGGAACCTTTGCATGAAAAATGGGGAGAAATAAGAATTGAGATGGAGTGGTCGAGCGCCGAAAGCGCGAGACGGCTAGGGGGGTCTGGGGGCATGGCCCACCAGAAAATTTTGAAATCTAGATGCTCTGAAACTCCATTTCTAGTGTTCTGAGACAACAATTTCTGTCAAAAATGTTTGGCAAATTGATGTGGCTTCTCGTCGCTTTGCGTCTCTTTGTGTGGCTCCACATACAAGTACTCGATTTCATTTTATATTTCTTGCTGTTTCTTTAGTTTATCTGGATATCAGAGTTAAGTATACAAAATTTCGTCTTTTTGTATAGTAAGTATTATGAGAATTTGACGAAAATGACAGAACAGATGTCAAAATCGGGATTTTTCCTATCCCGATCACATATTGGTCTGGATTCGGGATTTTCAAGCAAAATCGGGGTAATCTCGACGAAATCGGGACGGTTGGACAATCTGTAATGTATTTAAAAAAAATACTTTCGTGTAGTAGAGCAGGTTACATATTTCATGATGTTTACAGTGTTTTCAAATATGTACATAAACAAGGTTTTGGTTATATTAAGATACTGGCACATGTACCAGATAGACCTTTGAGGCAGGTAATTTTTGACAGCATTTGACTCAACCTGAAGTTGCTTTTTGATGAATTTTACTACCAGAGAGCATGTCATACTCTCATATGTTCCAGTTTAAAATAAATAAATAAAATACTGAAATAAATAAATATATCCAGTTAGCTTGCAGGATTTTATTTTTTTATGGTCAACTGCTTGCAGGAATTTTTTTTGAGACAATTTCCCTTTGCAGGAATTTTTTTTGGGCAATTGTCACCTCCCCTCCCAAGATTTCTAATGGTCCGCCCCTTAGTATTACAGTGCGGCTACTGTTACCGGGGTCACCCAGACAAAGTTAACCAATCACAAAGCAGAACAGGAACAATAGATTCCAACATTTTTTACTTCAGCCAATGATATGTCGAGTACAGAACAATGAAATTTCAACTTGTTCACTGGCGAAGCTTATGTTGAATAAAGCTTTAGCTGGCGTTGACTTTTCGATTTAAAAGTCTGAGTAGTTACACATTGTACATGAATGTATGTCATGTGTTATGCAAGTGAGCGAGAACTGATTTTAAACTGTATATAAAGCAGTGAACGCGACAGCCGTATGTTTGGGCAAATTGCGTGGCGGATTTGAATTCTCGGAAAAAATAACAACTCGATCGCCGGCTGTTTCAGTGTTTTGTTTTGCAAATGTTTCAAGATACGCTGCCAGCGCTAGCGTAGCATTTATTTTCTGACTGCCGTTTTAAAAGAGCGGCTCCTTCATCTCAATTCTCTGATTAAATTGTCGTCAGAATTTTTTTTCCGTTGCAGATTTTCTTTGCTGTTTGATCACTAGAGTGATCTCTTCAATCTCCCAAGGCGATCGTGAATTGAAGAAATCATTTTGGTGAAAGTAAAGTCTATGGTTATACCGAAAAATAGAAATAATTGTACATACATACATACATACATACATACATACTTTATTACCACATCCTCAAAGGGGATTTTCAGAGGCAATGATAAAATGATAAAATACAATGATAAGATACAATGATAAAATACAATGATAAAATATAATACAAAATACTATAAAAGCATAGTGTGAATCTATAAACCGAATAAGTAATATAAGTCATCTAATCACATAGAATTATAAAAATACTCAAATCTCGAACTCTGTGAAAAATTATTCTACTGAGTCCGGCGGAGTTTTTATTGTTGGGAATTCATCTCGAGGGAGTTGGATTTACTGTCCAGAATTGTTGGGAAAATAATAACTCAACTGCCAAACTGGAATATCGGTTATTTTCCGGCAGATTTTGAGGTTTCGTTTATGACTTAGCTATTTTTCAATACTGGTTTACATAGAAGTGAAATTGCGCTAAACGTTTTTTCTGAAATAAATTCCTTCACTTGTCGAGTTGTTGGTCTTGGAAATGGAAGAAACCATTGAAGTGCTCGAGACGAGACAGCCGGCGGTTGAGTTTGAGAATTCAAATACGCACGCACATAGGCGTACGAAGGGTAGGGGCTGGGGGGGCTGCAGCCCCCCCAGTCGTAAAAAAGTATAGTATTATTCGGGCAAAACTGGTCGACTATTCGGGCACCACAGACACAGAAAAATTACTGAATTATTTTGTGATTCAATGTCTTAAATTAATTGTTTTTATTTCGTTACTCACATTACTCACTTAACTTTCTAACCAAGCTCTGCTACATCGATCATGTCATTGATGTGATAGCTCCATAAGATTCTAACCGCGTGAGCAGACGAGCAGACATAGGCCCTATTTACATGGAAAGGGGATGATCCTAGTGCTAGGATCATCCGAGCGCAACATGTTTTCTACTTCAGTTTACATGCGAAGGGTTGCATTTGGCCCTAGCGCTAAGATCACCCTAGCGCTAGGATCATTCGAGCTCCATGTAAACGGCCTCGGGAGCTCCAAGGTTATCTTCGCTTTTATTATTGTCGCCCACCGTCTTGCTTTGCATCCTGCCGAATTTTTCACGTAAACCAAATGAAGAGTTGATCCTGGATGCTGCATTTACGCATGTGAACCAAATGAACCTTCTAGAATCATCCTAGCACTAGGATCATCCTCTTTCCTTGTAAATAGGGCCATAGAACGACAAATTTGCGTTGTGGTCCGCCAAAGGTGGGAATGATATTGTAGACCGCGCAGGGACTGAAGCTAAGTATAACATTTGGCGACCATCTTGCTTAGGACAGTATGTGTGGTTGGTATCTGGTCGTTCAAAGTATGTCTCTCGAAGTCTCGTAAAATAGATCTTATCGGTACCGTGTGAAGTGCGAAGAATGTGAGATGTAGAAGCTCATTCTCGCATCGTTCTCAGTGGTAGAAAAGTAAAATGTCAGCGAGTGCTAGAATCATCATCATGACGAATAAAAATGACGTCACGAGTTTCATTCGGGCAAATTAAGTTCAGCTCCCCCGACAAAATTTTTCCCGTACGCCGATGCGCACGCACTTTGCTTTCAAAACAGTTTGAAATTGCTCGCTTACTTTAATACATGTAATAACATGTTGCCGGTAATAAAGACGGCGATTAATCGAAGAGGTGGATTGTACGTCAACGGCAACAAATTGCCTCCGATGTATCGTGAAAGAGTTTTGGATTTATATCACGGAAATTTTTCTCAGCGGCAAATAGCGCAGTTAACCAGGACAAGCCTGCACTTCGTCCAAAATGTTCTTCGAGACTACGATGTCACAAACTCGTCCTTACAGCATCCGAGAGCAGCGTATCCAAGACCAAAAATGACGCGTGATGTTGTTGACTTTATTGAAATGGAAAAGCTTTTGAAACCTAGCATATATTCAACTGAAATACAACAGCGAATGGTCATGGATGGTGTGGTTCATCCCTTTGATGTTCCAAGTAAGGCTTCTATAACAAAATGCATCAGGTCAGATTTGCTCATGTCTCATAAAAAGTTAAGTGTTACACCGCTGGAATCAACAACAGCAAATAATGTTGCCCTGAAAGATATCTACTTAGATCAAGTAAGCGATCTAAATCCTGCAACACTTCACTTTTTCGATGAAAGTGGCGTTCTAAAAACAACTGCAAATCGCAAATTTGGAAGCAGTTACATAGGACAACCAGCAATCGAATTTCAAAGGTATGCGTCCAACGCAACATACACGATAAATTTGCTGCATTCTATAAAAGGTGTCGATTACATGAACATTCTTGATGGTCCGTCAAACGGTAATGCAATGCTCCTGTTTTTTGAAAAGGCAGTTGAACTGCAAAACGACGATGGATCAGCAGTTTTGGAACGGGGGGACACAATCATAATGGACAACTGTGGTTTTCACCATGGGCATTTTGTGGAGCCACTGTTAACTGACATGCTTGCCGAGTATGGCCTACGTCTTCTTTACCAGCCTCCTTACTCGCCTCACCTGAACACTTGTGAGTTGTGTTTTAATCAAATAAAATGTTTCCTGAAACGCAACCAGCTTCTTGCTGAGCAGCAAACTGAAATTGCAATTTTTGACGCATGTTTTGAAATAACAGCGGAAAACTCTTCTGCATATTTTAGGCACTGTGGTTATTTGCAGTGATCAGTGTATTTTGCTACCTTCCTGTTGTTGATAGACCTTTGTATAACGATGTCCCTTTATTAGGTGTCCCTTTTAGCGGACATTTGAGGACATTTGAGTCTGTAAACTGCCGATAAAAGTATTCTGTTTTAACTGCCGATAAAAGTATTCACACGCGTCACGTCTACATGTTTCTTGAGTGACTGAGAATGTAGCAACAAATAATTACAGTTCCACATTGTAACATGAATGTCACATGATTGGCATGATTGGCACTAGCATGCATGGCACTTAGAGTAATTCAATGTATATATAACCCGCCGTGAAAAAAGTGCTAAAACAGTCAAAATTAATTGTGTGGAAAATTTACAGCGTTTATACACGAAATGTGCAACACAGCATCCGCTCTCTTTATTCTAGTTTGTCTGAATACTGTGTCCAGTAATACAAA
Organism: Cladopsammia gracilis; assembly: GCA_022457155.1. NCBI lineage: Eukaryota > Metazoa > Cnidaria > Anthozoa > Scleractinia > Dendrophylliidae > Cladopsammia > Cladopsammia gracilis. The sequence goes on from JAJGOT010000393.1 coordinate 136,725, forward strand.
TATAATACAAATTCTTCAGTGTAGCTTTAAATAAAAAGTGCTAATCTGTTTACTACACTGTCTTTATTTGACTACGAATAACTTGTGATGTGGAGTTCGAAGCATGTTTGCCATGTTTGTTGATGTGTCAATCGTCCTGAGAAATTGAGCCTCCAGGAATAAATTCTATAGATTGCTGCAACCGAATGCGTACAGTAGAAAGTTTTTTTCTTTCAAAGAAAATGATATATCGGCATGGTATGATAATTCCTCCTCCTTTATGCCACATAAACGGCCATGGTCTTCGACTTGGTTCGGGAATCCCGGTAATCTCACTATAAATAAACAAGTAGCGAAATTTAATAGTCAGGTGCATAGACGAATTATTATGCCATACATAGCCTGATTATTTCTTACATGTAATGCTATATTATGTGAACGAATGATGACTCTTAAAACTAATTTGGAGAACTTTGATGGGTTCCGTAGACACCTAGCCTTCGTGCAGACGTCTCCTCGCTATTGCTTCGATATTTCCTAGAAAAGGTCTGGACTTTTCTAGGAAAAATCGAAGCTATACTCTGCTAGTTAAATAATAATAGCACTGAGGTGATCTTTTTCTCAGTAATTTTTCTGAAAGGATTCACTGAAGAGTCCAACGCTGAATCAGACAATACTAACCTAGCATTAAGTTGTATAAAACTTTGGCTTGAATAGTGGATGTTGGACATAGGCTCGATTTCCGCCGCTTTCTCGCGTCCGGTCCACAGCGGCTGGTTATCGAGCCTATGATTTACACGGCTACACACTAACTATAAACAAAACATCACAAAAAGGACGATCAATGAAAACTGTTTCCTACCAAAGAACAGTGACATGTTCTTTCAGTTCTGCAAAAAGGCTGTAAATGTAATCAGAAAAACCAGCAGGGAGATGTCCGACTACGCTTTGCGCATTCATCACTGTTATAACGTGAGGATCACGTACGTTGTTTACTTCTGGGAAACAATCATAAATATCTCCAACATTGACATCCGACAAATACGCATGATGACCCTTCACAACAGCGTTTTCCACGGAAATTCTGCCGGCCATATTTCTCGTTACTGGGGTCGTATCGCGCTCTGTAAAAGCAGCGCGAAACATAAGCTTATGCTCCTGACTGAGGAGACATTTGATTGGCTTAGAGTCTCATAATAGTCGTTTTGATTGGTCAAAATTCCCGCTCTTTTCCCGCTCATTAGAAACTTTCACAGAGAGTGTTTGTCTTTTCAAACACGCCATGGGTGAGAGCGAAGTTTCACGCTGGCTTAGTTCAATTTCCTGTGGGTTAGACCTAAAGCAGTTTTCCAAGGACTTTGAAGATAGAGGCTTTACGACTAAAGAGTCACTTAAGTATGTCGAAGCGACTGATTTAGATGTCTTTTTTCCATCTCCGCGAAAGCTATCTTACGCGCAGAAGAAAATCTTATTGAAAGAGATTGAACGAGTTGGGACTGTCGGGTCAATGAAGGACACGGCCATGCCACAAGTATCAACAACAGCCATCAACACAGGCAACACACCATCGGAGTTCATCCCGCCAGCAAATCATGGGAGCGAATTCAGCAAGCCAACTGGCTTCCTTGAAAGAAAACAAGAAGGCATCATTGATGACATCATGTTTCTGAATACCAGAATCGCCAGCGCGAAGCACGAGTTCTCGAGGTTACAAGCACAAGCGAATGAATATGACGAAATGGCGCCAAAACGAGCCAAGACATGCTCGAATTGCCACTTGCCTGGACATACGAAACGGACGTGTAAAAACCCAACATGCCCTGGAATTAGCACCTGCAGCCTTCAAACTAAGCATCCGGAATTCAAATCTGCAATGGCAGAACTTCAAGATCTTATAAAGAGTCTGGAGAAACGGGAGCAGAAGTCCAAGGATGACCTCCTAAACTTCAAGGCAGCTCGTGAAAAGGCATCAAACAGCTTCTTTGCCATCATGAGGCCAAGGCTAAGAAAGCAGAATGCCATGAAGTATGCCGGAACGGATCGCCTTGTACTGGATCGGGATTTGATGACCTTGAAGAAAGCGCTTGGTAATAAAATTCCAGCCGATGAAAACAATGATTGGCGTTTACCATTCATCATTGATGAGTTCAAGAGGAACATGATTACCCCGTTACAACAAAGTGTTTTCCTTTACAGCTCCAGCTGAGAAGTCTCACATTTTAACTCAGTACCAAGAGACAGATATAAACATGTTACTGAAATACTTATCGTTGAGTTGCTATTTGTTTACTAATCAAGGAGACCTTTTTTTGCATTTATATCAGTTTTATTAATTCAGAAACGTTTGTTAAACAAATTATTACCATTTTATAGTCGAAACATACGCTAAATATATTTGTGGTATGGCGATTTCATATTAAACGATCACAAATAAAGTTATCGTTGTTCATGTTGTTGAATCGACGGATTTCTGTGAAATACATGTTGCCAGAACCGAGTATGCCGGCAAAATATTCGACTCGAACGGTTGAGTTTTTGTTTTATACGTGTTTTATCGTGTTAATTTAAACTCGCCACGCTGAATTGCCGAAACTTCAAATAAACGGCCGATAGGCTTTTTCCTTTTTTAAGATTTCTCTTTTAACTAATTTTATTTCAGCAGAACCCAGCGCGTGGAACTCTCAAATTTTTAAAACTACGGCGGAATCAAAGATCCGACATGGCATAAACTTAATTAATCACGGCGGCGAACAAGCCGGCGTGTTTTCGTTGTTTTAACTCAGTGGTGCAGTTTTGAATTTCTCTTTCTCATAATTTTAATTCAGCCTAATCGTACCGCCAGAACCCAGCGCTTGAATTTTCAAAATGCGGTGGAAATCAAAGATCCGACAGCGCATAAAAACCTAAATAACTGAACAAACCGTGTTTTCGTTGTTTACAAATCCGTCACGCACTTTGCCTAAACTATGACCATCGCTTTCACTGGTACCGTTATGTAGTTTCGAATGTCTTCCTCCACTGGCATCACGTGTATTTATTTTACAAATGGTACTACCAAAACCCCGGTTGAGGCCGTTGCGAACAGTGACAAATTATTAGCGAACAAATTATTTGAAATCCGCCACGCACTAAAACATACGGTACGGTCGTCGTACATGAATTGACCGTTTTTACACAGTTTGGAGCTTCTCTGTCATTAACATTGCTGATATTTACCTTCCAATGCAAATCGTGCTGTTGCAAATTAGTCAAGTTCAAAAGGAATGGAATCATTTGAAGTTAATTGAAAACCCAACGCCATACAGCCAGAATTTGTATTGATCTGTTTTCGTGGCGAACAAACAAGTTGAAATTTCATTGTTCTGTACTCGACATATCATTGGCTGAAGTAAAAAATGTTGGAATCTATTGTTCCAGTTCTGCTTTGTGATTGGTTAACTTTGTCTGGGTGACCCCGGTAACAGTAGCCGCACTGTAATTGTGATTGATGGCAGGGTATAACGCAATCGTTGGTGGAGGTTTGAATTTCAAATTCCGCATGTTATTGAAAGGCGCAGTAAAGTGCCGCCAGAAGTATTTTTCCACAGTAAACAACAGAAGTGCTTCACTATCGTTTTTATTTCGTGTCCAAACTTTACGTACCAATTGGGTTTCCACGGTGTTGAAATTGGTTCAAATTTGCTAAGTTTCAAAATGGCAGAAACTATGTTTCTCCTAACCGCCGAAAAATTCCCATTTCAACAGCTAATCCCAAGTAAATTACTGTAATACGAAGAACAAGAGCGTGTTTATGTTGTAGCCAATCTAAATTGCAATCTAAATCTAAATTGCAATCTAAATTGCAATCTAAGTTTCCTATTTAATAACAGCCACGTATTTGGTATCATTTTAGAGCTAATTTTATTATCGGTAAAAACACATCGACAACACGTCATAAGACAACACAAAAATTAGTTACTCACTGACTTCGTCACCTAATACAGATTTTCTGCTTCTTCAACAGTCCAAACTTAACCCAAGAGATCTCAAGTGGCACACTCATCAGTTTAAAGAAGCAGTTTCATCGGGTCGAGCGAATGCAAAACCGCGGTGCGATAAGCATTTTTGAGCCATATTCTAGCTAAATCACCTTCAAAAATCTTTCACATGTAAAGCCAGCTATTCATGAGGCCAAATGGGGACCAAATTTTCCGACTTTTCAGCAAAATATCAGAGGAAACCGCCCGGAATCACTTGAATGTGTTGAAAAATTATTCGCCAGGCGTCTCTTATAACGAGAGAGGACTGGGTACTCCTTTTTGAGCCCGTGTGTACTCGAAAAACTCAGCGGTATTTATCGTCACACATATGTGACTTTGGGAGGAAAAGGGGGTGAGTTGTAGCGTTGCATGAGCCGCCCGCGAGCCCGAGTCAACCTCGAGTCACGAGTCAACCTCGAGTCAAGCCCAAATGTTGGATTTTTTTCCATTTTTGAGTTTCATGGCAACAGAAAAGCAGCTAACAGTCTGTAGGAATTTGACATGAATATTCTACTTTCCTAATGAGTCTAATGGCCCTGATGTAATAATTGCCCGCTTCCTGACCAATGATACACGATCGTTGATAGTGTACGCTACGGTTGTCGATGAAAAGGTCCTCGGTTAAAAGGGTCGGTGCAAACTGAATGAAAAAACTGTTCTGTTGGATTCGATGCTTTTTTCAAGCAAATTCCGGGCAACAAAAAGCACATACATTCATCGCGCCTCGCGGTTTCATCGAACTTGAATGCGCGGCATGTGTAAATAAACCTTGAAAGTCTCGAAATTTGATCCGCTCTTACACATACCGACATTAGAATTCTAGATAAAGCGATGTAAAAGTACATTTTTATCGCAGCCGGCGAAACTACGTTTTATTTCTACTGATGGGCTTTTTTCGTTTTACCTAAATTCGAGAGTCATTTGTTAAAGCGAAAAGAAAAGCTTTATAATACTGTTTAATCTGTTGCGTGATTTCCTGACAGATTGGGGTCACAACAGAAGTCACAACATAGGTTCGCTCTTTATAATACAATTGCTGTCTTCAGTGTGTCTTGGGAGCCCCTAATATTTTGCAGAAACCAAAGCTGCTACCAGGTTTTGTAGTCGGTAACGGCTATTACAAGGGAATATTTCTTTGCGGTCTTCATTTTCCCGAAATATTTTCAGCTACAAAGTAAAGACCTGCAACTACACTAAGAATCTACGGGGGGAGGTACTCTGTATGTTGTTGGGTGGGAGTGTGCCGCTAAGACACTGAGACCCTTATCCTATACCAAACCATTTAAGCTGGTTTTGCAACCCTATACCAGACTCAAGACACCGAAAATTCCTACCCTATCCCAGACTTGCTATTTTTAGAACTGTATCACCATTACAGTCATATATACGCTAATTAAAACAATATCTTACAAAGTCACATTTTCTTTCTCTGCCGAGTTTCAATTCCTATTCTTGACTGAATTCTTCATACCACTGATCAGTTTCCCAGCAAATAATACCCTATTTTAGACTAAAACTCTCTGATTTCTATTCCCTATCCCAGACTAAAATGCTTGAAAACCATACCCTTCACATCCGCACATACCCGTATAGCTTATATATAAGAGTCCCCCCCCCGGGGGGAATCTACCCACGGCAGTCGATTTGTATTGATTCAGTTCAGGACACTGAAACAGTTGGGCTGCACTGTAAGCTTATTGAAACTTGCCCAAACAGAGACGGCTAGTTTGTTGCACTGAGCCTTCTTCGTGTTTTGCGTATTGGAGCGCACGGACGACCAAACCACGAGAGAAATGATTTTCTCAAAAGATCCGTCGAGTGTTTATCCCGGCGAGTGCGTTTGGAAAAGGGAAGAAAATTGGCGAGTTAAGCGAGCCAAGCGCGTAGATCAAGGGCTATAAACATTCAGTTCACAAGTGAAGATAATTATTCAGAGCATCAGAAGAGTGCGATAAGTGCTAAAAATCGAATAATAATAATCGCACTACTCTCCAAAGCATGAAGTTTTTAAACTACATTTCAGTATGTTTTACATATGTAAATGAAATATTGGCAGTCCAGTAATTATTACATCAGGGCCATTAGGAAAGAAAAATTATTCATGTCCATTTCCTACAGACTGTTAGTTGCTTTCGATCTGTGGCCATGAAACTCAAAAATGGAAAAAAATCCAACATTTGGGCTTGACTCGAGGTTGACTCGTGACTCGAGGTTGACTCGGGCTCGCGGTCGGCTCGTGTAACACTACAACTCAAAGGGAACTTCATATGCTTTTTTTTCGCCTGTTTACGTAACATTTACAGAGTGGGTCGTTGGTAGTGTGTCGGACTTGCGTGCGAGACATTGAGAGTTCGATTCCTGGAGGGTGCAGGTTAAATTCCGGTCATTTTTTTTCCTTTTTCGCGGTAATTATTTCCCTCTGCATAAATCATTTGAAAAGAAGGAGCATTACAGCTATTAAAGTGATATATTTATTACAAGAAATTATTAGTTTGTTTTTTTAAAAAAACTAAAAAGCAAAATATAGACTCGATCCGCTATCAAATATTCACTTTTGATGTTCAAACATCTAAGAATTCGCGCACTGAGTAATGCACTAACGCACGAGAAATGAACGCAGGGGAAATGATAAGTTTTTGCAAGCATGTGACGCATCAGAATTCAGTCACTTGCTAAACTTTGGCTCGATTTTTATAACAATGCCGTTTACAGCTGCCCAGCGGTATTCCAACAAAAAGTCTACAGCCCACCAACCAACAAACCAACTGAGCGACAAACTTTCCGCAAATTTATATACTCCTTCATAAATTCAGTCGTAAAAACTAAAGCGTTTACGGCGGTGAGCGTCTGTCACTGAAGCAAACTACTTGTGAAAAAATTTTTTTGTTGTTGTTTGTTTCAATAAATATTTAAGGACTCTATTTCACAGTTGCATAGACGAAATTACACATTGACAATCCGCATTCTTAAATGCTTAGAGTTCTGTGCATTGTGATTGCAATCGTTAATAACATTATCGATATTATGAAGATGAAACTTAAGAAGAAAATTAAACCGAACTTGCATTCCCTTGCACATAACTGAAACAGAGGCTGCGAAGTCTAAGAGGCACGGGCCATAACTGGAAGAAGGGAGAGCTCTAAGGCTCCCAGTCCGCTCGAGATATACATGCATCGATCGTATACGTACTGGAACTCTAAGAAGCAGAATTAAGGCGGAGATTTCACCGTGCTCCTCCCCTCCCCTCCCCTCTCAGGCCCCTTCTCCATTTGGCTTACTATTTCACAAATCAAGTAAAAGTGTCAACTAAACAAATAGTTTTTATTTTTCCAGCTTTTCTCTTAGAACAAACAAGCTTTGCACCTGGACCATTCCTTCAAATACGTTTTAACTAGGCCTATCTCAAGGAACTTATCTCTAGTATCGCTTAATTCTATTAAACTATTTCTAGTACTCATAGGAATTAAATAATTTCGCCTCTTCGCCTTTTCGTGAAAGGCGTGGCCTAAAAAAAGGCTTTTAACAAATTTAAACCAGCAACCCGCTAGTAAGTATGTAAGACAATTAAGTAAGATCCTTTATTTAAACAACATCAGAGGTTAGAACTCTTCGCCTTTACGTGAAAGGCGTTGCTTAGGTAAAAAGCTATTAACAGATTTAAACCAGCAAACCGCTAGTAAGTATGTAATACAATTAAGTAAGATCCTTTATTTAAACAACATCAGAGGTTAGAACTCCTCGCCTTTACGTGAAAGGCGTTGCTTAGGTAAAAAGCTATTAACAAATTTAAACCAGCAAACCGCTGGTAACTATGTAATTAAGTAAGTAAGTAAGTAAGTAAGTAAGTAAGTAAGTAAGTAAGTAAGTAAGTAAGTAAGTAAGTAAGTAAGTAAGTAAGTAAGTAAGTAAGATCCTTTGTTTAAACACGATCAGAGGTTAGAACTAGACTAAGAAAAATTTAAACATATTAACTTTAATTATTAATCTCTGGAATAAACTACTGTTTCAAAAACACTAAGTGAAATAAAACATATAAAATACTTCTCCCTTCTATTAAAATTCGGAGTCGAAATTAGAACAAATTTGATCATATCAACATCAACCCTACTGCCAAATGTTCCGTTTGAGTGGCAGGCCTACAAACTAGTTTTTTAATCCTTTTTTACATTTAATTTCGGTTATTTTATTACCAAATAACCTGGTAAACTATATCTGCAATGGCTAAATTCGAAAATGAAGCGTGTTTCAATCTGGGAATTAGTAGAACTTGAGAAACGTCTTATTTTTTACGCCACGAGGCATTTACGTTTATACCTGCCTTGCTTGCCAAACTTACAATATAAATGACATTGTGATCAACACTTCTGGCAGTAAAACTAACGACTTAGTTTTGTTACAAAGGTTCTTTTCAAAGGTACGTGACTGGAGGGACACATAAAAATGCCCTCTTGAAGGTGAATTAGCACAACTTGCAGAAAAATCAAATACCTACTGCACGCACTCATGTGCAATCACTACAAATATCACATGCTCTCTTACTTGCTTGTACATGTATAAACACGACTTCTCGAAGGTACGTTTTCTATGTTTTCTTTAACTTTACAAAATAACGGAAACTAAGCTATGAACGTCGCTCGCTATGATTAAATAATCAGAAGTATAGTATTTTTATAATATATAGACAAGAATCGCACTCTGATACATTATTTGACCAAGTATATAAATACCGGCCTAGTAGTTACCATATGTACGTTAGTATATGTTACTTTATGTAAACAATAATACATATTTGAAACCAGAAACCTCATACCAAACAAATAAGGGTTTGAATCAGCAGCTCTTCACAATTAAATCATTGTTCCTTGACTTATTTTGAATCTAAATTGTTCAATAACGTTTGCGTCATCCACTGCTGAGCATACACAGGAGCATAAACTTTGGCAACTGGCTGTGCAATACATCCTCGCTGAAATCGTCTCCATGCAAGTACTTGCCGCACCCTGTTAAATTAATTCATCGGACATAACATTAGTTTGTATGTAAATGTTGCAAAAAAGACTCTTTACATTACTGTTTATTTCAATCATCGGGCAATACGAACGCCTTATGATGGTCACTTCTCTATATTCTCCGAGCAGGCTCGCCGTTAAGCCACATACACGAGCGGCGTATCGAATCCCTGGTTGAGACCCCCTACATCAGTCAAGTACTTTTCTACAAAGATCACTGCTTTCCATTTGTCAAAACTGACCGGTCAGACCGGTGCATTCAAGAGCAGAATTCTGTCGTTACTGAGATTTGTCCTGTAGGATTAGCCAATAAATAAATATTATACACTCTTTTGGTGGATTTTGTGGAAATATATTGTGAAAAACGTTTATTTTACATTCAAAACCACCGGACCGGCCAGCCAGTTCTGACAAATGGAAAGCGCCCTAAGTGTGATTATTGTCGACTCGAAAGAAATCCTGTTATCATTAAATGACTGGTATTAATTTTGCCAATTTTTTTTTTCAACGTTAATCTGTCGGTTAGTCTATTATTACAAACCCAAGCCATGAATAAAGTATGAATTTCCATTCTTGTTTTTATATATATTTTTCTTACATTGTTGTCTCCTTCTCCACAGCTTTCTTTTTGGTAGTGATTAACTCTTAAAATTATTTTATTATTTAGTGGGGTGAAACTTAATAAATCTAAATCTATAAATCTGAATAGAGTAGTAATATCCATCAATATCTAAGGCCTAGCTGGTTATCCCTCCCCCAATTCGGTGAATAAAAATTCTGTATTACGATCAAGGAGAATAGCAACACTCAAAATGGCAACTTTGCTGGGATTAATTAAAAATAGAAAAACTTCCACTTGGCTCAGAATTATTCCGAGGTGTTTTTCCGCGGGTATTATAAGTTCTGAGAGGCAACAGACGACGAGGAAACTGTCAGAAAAAAGTACAAATATCTAAGGAAAACATTCCATGTATTATGCTACTAAAAAAGGAATCGCTACACTAGGGTGTGTGCATTTGCTAACCTCCAGACTGGGGTACCTACAACCTAGCTATAGCAGTCAACTGCTGGAAACATAGACATACATCATGGAAAGCCAAATGGAAGCAACTGCGTTTATTACCTTTCAAATAATTTCCCCTAAGACAACTCTGTTTAAAATTTCTCAAAGTTATCCTGGTCATGTTAAAAAATCGTTGTTAGCCTGTTTAAAGAATTCCGCTCTATTTAATTTTAAAATTTAGTTACATAATATATTTTAAATGTAGAACGCAAATTTTGAAAACTGGCAGAATTTATATGTTAGCATCTACACAGAGTTGAATTTTGTCTCTTTTACAACAGCACTCACTTTAGGGTATCCTGGATTTAACACGTACAATAATCTTCTTGGAAAGCTGCAATGCCTGTTGAGCCATCTGGGCTGAATAAACTTCGTTTGGGATCTTGGGCCAACACATCTGATCTGGATAACGCATGCGTGCCGACCCACCTACAAGAGTCTCCAGCTGGCTTGCAAAATTAGTTAACTCTGAGTCATCCAAAGTGTTGCAGTTTTCAACCAAGTTGTGAACACTAGCCTTGTCAACATCTATTGTGTACTGAGCGGCCTTTAGTGCCTTCTCCGCTGCCTATGGAGACAACTTATGTATAGATTTCTCCTCTGACTTAGTTGCAAGATGGCAACAATTTACACAACAAAAGATGACTAAATAAAAAATTGCAATCACCAAATTTCATATATTCACTTTACATCTTCGCATTCTACAGATTTACATCATGGTATATTACGAGCTCCCAGTTGGCTTGATAGCTCAGTTGGTAGAGCACTGCACCGGTAACGCAGCGGTCTTTGATTCGATTCCCGTTCAAGCCTGAATTCTTTCAGGCTTTATTTTCTCAACTGCTTAAGTTGAGTACATAACTGCGATGATCTTGCACTAAAATGTCTCTTCCGCAGTTCAAATATAAGAAATTTCATGTTTACTTCACATCTAAGAATTCTACTAATATTTCTTCAATATTCGCCTAACTTTCCTCCAGCTTGTTGGTCTTTGACAGATATAAATATCTCTTGTATATAAGAAGCAATAAAGTAGGTCAATTTAAAGTTTTATGGTGACTCCATTTAAACCTGGCAAACTCAGGAACGTAAATGCAAAATCTAGATTAGGAAAAGTACAACATTACGAAATCTTAAAGTTGCGATTTTCAAGTACTCAAACTTGCTAGTTAGTTACAAGAAAAAAAAAATCACCTGATGGCATTTAAAGCATGCCCACTCATAAGACGGTCTGTTGGAATCAATTTCATTTGCACTGGCTGCAAGGTCAGCTTCAGCTTGCCGGAACCAGCGACTGGCCTCTCCCGGTTGAGGATTCTTTTTAGAAAAACTTGGAGGAAAACTCTGCCATGGCTTTCGATCCAATGAAGCTTCCAAGGAGCCATAGTGTCGGACGAATCTTTTCTTGTATTCCTTACGATGCGAGCCGTGTTCTTTTGCTCGTGCTATCCAGACAGCAATATGTTCGTCGTAAGAGCCGCCTCGTCGCGAGATTTCATTCTTGATGTGCTCAAACACCTCTGAGCAGAATTCTTCATCGCCCAAATTCGTCTCTGGGTGCCACTGTAGAACTAGCCTCTTGACGATTTGAAGTCTTTGTTCTTCTGGTAGTCCCCATGCATCTTCCAGAACTTCTGAGATCTCATCAAAACCGAGTTGTCTATTTCTGTTTTTAGCGTATTCAGATATTTCTTGTAAACGGTAAAATTTATGCAAGTTGATAGCATTGACTATTACCGTTTCTTTGTCATGTCCAATGTTGATCATGTATTTCTTGGTCAAGAGTTCTGGAATATCATCTTCATTTCTTACCTCCTCAATAATCACAGCGTAGATGTACGTTGCAACTCCTTCCTCAAGTTGTAGACTTGGATCGTCTAGCTGATAGCCAACAAACTCCCCAGGATCAAACTCCATGAACGCGTCATTCAGCAGATGATGGTCTTCGATTGGAATAAAGGTTCCTGGCTCTGGATAAATAGCCACTTCTGCTGCCTTATAGCTGTCGTCTTGCCGAATGCCTGTTCTATCCAATAAGGGCCATATATCACCGAGAGGACAATGTAACATCTCAGGAATTAAGACGGCATGCTTTCCCAGGAGCTCACCATACATTTCCACGACTACGTTGGAAACCAAGGATCTAGCCAAACGACCGTCGTCTAATCCTTTTGCCACATTGACATATACTCTGTATGTCTCCTCGCCAGCTATCACATCTCTCTCTTTAAAAGACTTCACTTCTTTTTCGCTTCCTGGAATGAAATCCCCATTGTAAAAAAGTGCGGTTTGAAGTCTTTCTACAGCACAGAGCTCGATGTTTTTAAGACCTTTTTCAATATTTGCAATCACTCTTTCGTCAAAATGATTCTTGTGAGAGTTGACGTCTCGCATAATTCTGACAATTCCATGAACAAACTGAGGCGAAGAAAGCCGCTGCATCAATACGTTCAAAGCTCCACTTGTCACTATTTCACCGTCAGTGAGTTCTTCTTTTACCACAGAGGATAGCATCAGTGGTTGTAAAGGTGCAGGCAGTTTCATCATTAGCTCTTTAAAGTTGATCATGGAACATTTTAGTTCAACTTCCATCAGGCTGAGCTCAAGCACAAAGAGTAAGTTAAGTCCCAGGATTCGATCTTCAAAGACAGGCGCATCATCGAATACCAGCTCTTTGGACTTGTGTAAAATGACCGGGATTGTGTTAAGAGCGCTATCCGATGCACGCGTTCTTGGAGGCATTGCTGGTAGGTACAATTTAGATAACATAGACGCGTCGTCAGGATCCTCCTGCAACTTTTCAAAGAATCCCTGAATTGCCTTGGCGCACAGGGTCACCTCATTTGGGTGTAGTTTGGTATTCTGGCAATTCTCCTGCAATTTCTCCAAAACCATAGCATAGTGCGTAGGTTTAACAGACTTGGAACAGCCTAGGTATTCAAACAATCGCTGAAACTTTCCAAATTCTGCAGGCACTCTGTAAAGAAACGGCTTAATCTCACGATCTTCATAAAGCTCGAGGACTGCTTGACCGGGCTTTACGAACTTTCTTCCTCGTTCAACCAAAATACAGGGCGTAGCTTTCAGACGGTTCTTTGCTTTATTGTCGACCATCGCATTTCCCTCTAAAAATTTGTAAATGTGTTCCATTACCGTCGCCAAAGTAGAACAATGAACAGAGGAAGCAATTTTCATCTTTTGATTATTTTCAAGATGCAAGCAGATGGCTTGGCAGTGACGGACAACCAGATCAACCGATGGCGTCTTCACAACTTGGAGTTGGGAAAGAAATTCATTGCAATATTGGTCAATCCTAGAGCGAGGACAGCCAAGCTCGTATCGATGAAACCTTGGATCCGCCCATTCTGGAAGCAAGTACGCTTGGGTCCAAACGATTTCCTCATGATCGACGAAAGCTGCTCCTTGAAATGAAATAAAGGGCACTTCATCCTCATCCTCGTTCGCTTTTGTAAATGGAGGACAAAGTTCTCGCAGTGGTTGTTGAACAGGATCAGCAGCCACAAAGGGAATATCACGAACACATTCTAACAAACCTTCTTTCACCACGTTATGTCGAGAAATGAGGTGTCGAACCAGAACTTCTGACTTTCTTTTAGTGCTCTCGTTACGTGCTGTCGCTGCTTCATCTGCCAGTTCGGTGGCGAACTTGCAAAAATCAACCAGAGAAACCTCACGTACCAATCCAATTTTTTTCAAAAACGTTATCCATTCTGATGAATTAAATGGTTCCGATGGAAAATTGCTATCGGAAAGCATGGCACGGAAAACCTCGTTACCAGGATCGTAAAAATAGGAGGCAGTCTGTAGAGAGCCATCTGCTGAGGAAAGGAGCGGGGTATTACTCAAGCAGTCCAATACTCTTTGCTTTTCACCGTCCTCTGTAACAAAGTCCGACAAAATGTATTTCATGATGTATCGCAAATGAATCTCCCTTGCATCTTCGCTAAGAATGTAGAAATTCGCCAGAATAAAGGTACAATACACGTCAACAGCGGAGACGCCTTCGAGTTCCAGGAACTTAAATAACTCGGCGAGGCTTTGCCAAGATTCCACAAATACTACATCTAGTTCTTCCTCCAAAACGTCTATTTCCTTTCGTGGTATCCCAATTGGAAGGACGCACACTTCAGCATCATCGAGACTTATAAAGCCACCATGTGTTGCCAGGTAAAACGGAAGCTTTCTAAGAGTGCTCCTGTCAGTATCTTGAAGGCAGCTTACACTTCTACTAAAATACTCTAAGATAATTTTGCAATCTAACCGCTGTAATCTTTCTGAGATTGATCGTGGGCCTAAAACCATCTTTTGGTTAAGTGATGTAAGAAGCGACGAGGGAACCTTCAGGGAAGACACCAATGTACCAGCAAGAGTAACTGAATTTGATGACGAGTACACAGATGTACCTGAGCTAGTGGGTGAGAGTGCAGCACAATTTAGCTCGGGTAGACCAAGTTTTCTCAAGACGTCCACGAGGTTTTTACTTGCGGAATCTGGATTCCTTAAATCAACGACGGACGCTGCATGTTTCAATGGCACAAGGAGATGTTGAAATTGCGCGGCCGACCTCGACGAAGACACTGAAACGGAGGTCTGTTTCTGTACGCTCGTTGCTTCGGTTACAGGAAGAATGCTCCAGTTAAAGAGAGGTTCCAAGGCAGCTTTTATCTGGAAGACTTTACAGTCTTCATCCATTTCTGTATCACTAAGAGCATCTCTTAAAAGCTCATAAAGGAAATCCCACAGCCTGGATATCCATCGTTGATTGGGTATTCCTTTCTGATGGGGAGCCCACTTAACGGCCTTTTGGTAGTGTTCCCGTGGTAACGTTTGAGGCAAGTTGGCGGCGAATACCTGTACGTCCAAGGGCTTCAAAACGGACGACTTCAGGGTTGAAACGCCACTGAAAATTTTGTTATCAACTAGCTCATGTAGAAAAATCTGGGGAGAATGAGGCAAAAGATCGTGATATCGAGAAAGGATCTTGGGCTGTCTGCTTGAGAACAATTGAAGGCAGTTGTCTTGTGTAAGAAGCAATGGAAGATCTGGTAGCTTGTCAAGAAAATCTTCCGCATATTTGCAGTACAGCAGCACAATCACTATTCCAAAATTACCTTCGAACACTGTTCTAGAGACGTCACAGGGAATCGTACCGATCGTACATAACGAATCACGAGAACTGAATGTTCTGTAGAAATCGATCACAGAACTGGGCGAAATGCTGCAAGTAGCAACACCAGATCGCTGAAATGATTCATGTACTGCCAAGGAAAACGCCACAAGGTTGAAACCACTTTCAAGTAGTATTGCCTCAAACTTCTTTCTTGTTTTCTTTTGTTTCTCCTCTGCATCTGTCTGAGGTGACTTGGCAAAGGGCCCTGTTTCTGCAAGGTTATTAAAGAATGCTTGGTTCCTTCCACTGCCAGTTGGCGGAAGCCACGTAACCTCAACCACGGTAGCACTCTTCTGGGATTTCCGATTGGCATCCGATGATCTCATTCTCTTTCTAACCACTGGCAGAATTTGCAATTTTTTCCTATTTATTTCTTGATAAACAGAATCAACCAGTGTCTTCCAATATTGATCTGTGGTAGGTTGCAGAGGAAAGAAGGATTCGTAGACATTAATCTTCTGCAGGATGTCATTTTCGGTAAAAGGAGTTGCACCTTGTGCGACAGGCAGTTTAAGAAACTTCCGCACTTCAGCTAAAAGCGTGACGTAGCACGAAGCCACGACATCTCGTAGTAAGGCACTGTTCCAGTCACTCCGATATCCACCACGACCAGCTTCGTCTATCCATAAATTTCTTCTTGCCTCATGGTCCAGCGCAAAGTGGCCGTTAATGTGAACTGGCAGGTTGGTTTCGAATGGAAGTGGCAGGAAGCAGTAAGCTTTCTTTCTTCTTTGCACAGGGTCATTTGAATTTCTCTTTTCCAAAAGGCAGGCGACGCCACCACGAGGAAGCATTCCAAGCTGATTATCCTTAAAAGCATCAACAATACTTTTTTTCACAGGCTTCTCAAAGCCCATTTGTTGGACAATTAGCCATTTTTCTGCGTTGCCAAGATTGTCTTCAATGTTCAAGACATAGGACACTTTTCTTACTGGAACCCCAGTTGGAAGAGCTTCCCGTCTTTCCTTTGCCAGTTTTCCAACCTGCATGATGTAATCGCCAAACGCTTGTCTCTTGGCTTCATCCTCCTTTGACATGGTTGCTTGAACAGTGTAAACATTCGTTAGATTTCCACCTGCTCCATTGACCTCACAGAGGGTTATCTTCTTTACATTGTTTACAAACAGGAGAACTTCAAACAACTCTTTCTTTAGTTCCTCCATCATTGCATCTAGTTTACTCAGTGTTACAGGACTTGATGATATCTTGGATTCCCAAGCCATCTGCTTTGTTCTGAGGGGAAACCTGAACATGGTTGCGTTGTCTCTCGGAAAATATTCTCCTAGATAGCAAGGAAAAACATCCGGGAAATCTGTTTTGAGTGCTGTGTTAACCATAAACTTCCTTCCAGGCTCTTCAGGACTTGCACCAGGAGCGTACTTGCAGTTTGGATCAAACACGCACAAAACATCTCCAATGTCGTCTCCTTTTGAGATGAACGACGGTGCATCGGTCAAGTGGTATACAGCATTAAAGCCGACGCCATACTGGCCAGTCTTGTTTGGATCATCGCCCTTACTACCCTCACCAAGGTTCTGTATTCCTTCGATATCTGCGTTCGTGAAAGGCTTGTTGTTGTACACACACAAGGCAGGACCCTGAAGCGGCTGCCAGCTGTCTTCGAATACTCTTTGTTTGGGATGCTTCCTTGGGTCTTTAATGAAGCAAATCTCAGTTGCTTGAGCATCATCTGCATTTTGTAAAAGCTCTTTTAAAATTTCTTTTTCGCATGGGTAGCCTGTTAGAATACGTTTTAGGCGATTCGTTAGTTTCTCTTTCTGTCCACAGGGAAGCCCAATAGCATGACGTTTTAATGCTTCTTCTCGTCGTGTTTTAACACCAACTTGAGAACAAACCGGCCAAGGTATTTTGTCATTGACATACAGCACGCTCGGATCATCAGGCATCCAAGGGCAGTTTCTAATACAAAGTTTGGACACTGGCCACATCACTCCTTTAGAGTCAGGAAGATAAACCGTTCCACACTCTCCTTGTACCTCAGAGGGATGAACTTTAGAAACTTTAAGTGTTTCGCCCAACAGAACTGCCAGGCGAATTGCCAGTTGAAGGTTTTGCTCGTCTAGCTTAACTTCTCCAAACTGTTTCTTCATCTCATGTAGACTTGAGACGTAATCCTTCTCATCAAACACGTCTTTGACACCTGCTACTTTCATTACGTTGCGAAAGGCATTCACCAGATGCTGTGGTAGCTGGAAAAGGTATGGCGAGCAATCAGCCGATAATTTGAATGCCACTTGCCGCACGGAAAGGAACCTCCTCCCGACAAGAATGAAACTCTTTCCACGTACACATTCCATGATGCTATTACCATAGCCGGTAATTGCTTGCTGCAGGTATGCATAAGCTGCTGTGCAAACGCGGTTCAACTCGTCGTATTCTGCAACACCGAGTGAGTTGATTCTTGCAGACATGGCTTGGTGAAGTTGCTGCATCACGTGGTCTAAGGAAGCACTCCTTTTGTCTAGCTTCAAACAGACTTCAACATTTTTAGGTATGAAGACGCCAACCAATGGTTGAGTACAACACACTCGGTACTTTTCCTTTTCCAAGAACACCTGTTCGGGTGCCAATAACACTTGGGTACTTCTTTGAACAACATCTCCTTTCCAAGGAAGAGGGAAGTTGGCTGGCTTTTTAAGAACGGGGAGGAACTTGGCTTTTAAAAGACGCTGACAATCGACTGGTGAGAGTGGGTGTTTTCGTTTTAGCTTCTTGCACATAAATGTTAGAAGTGCCGTGATCCGCTCCAATGCCGCATCACGGTCGGTCACATTTAAGGTTTCGATGTTTTCAGCTCTTTCTGCTACCTCAGACCATTGAAGGTCATCTGAAACCATTCCCAGCTTCTCAAGCTTGGCAAGTCTTTGAAAATTAAGATATGAATCTTCATTGCCAAAAGGAAATCTGCCATCGCTAGGAGAGAATAGCGATGCTGCTTCTCTGACAGGGTTTACAAGTTGACTGGGGCGTTTGAGAGTCATACCAAACGGTGATACTGGTATGCAAGCATACTCCTTTAGCAATAGCCTGAAATCGTGACTGAAAACATCCAACGCATGCAACATCAGTATATCTCTCAAGAAAGCAGAAAGTTTGAATATGTTCTTAAAGAAGCATTCACGAAAAAATATGTTCTTGCTGTAGCTTCTTGCATTAATTTCATTCTTCAAACCACATTTGTCGAATGTCTTAAATATATCAGATGGTAGATCGATGATCGCATTGTTGTTGCCATATAACATTCGAAAAACATTAAACGAGGCGTCTCCAATGTTAGGTTCCATGCGAAATTCTGGATCAAGGAAGAAAACTTGGTTGATGTCGACCCACTGAACTCCATCAGAGAATAGCAAATAATGCCCTGTTGCGATTTCTTCATAGAAGGACGTCAAAAGAGGCCGGCAGTTGTGGTGAACATTTGAAATAGTCGGCCACAACAAATGAAATTTATACGAGTCTCCATCGGGAACAAGTGACTTCACATCCTCAAGAAGACTCAAAAAGGCAGAACAAACGCAATCTTGCATGAGAACTTCGTTCCATTTCACTCCATAGCACGACTTGTCATCTTCAATTTTTTCCTGCAAGTGGCGTCTGTTGGAAGCCACTGCAAATGCTCCATTTATGTGAACAGGCAAGCCGCTATGGATTGGGAGTGGTAGGTAGCAGAAAATAGTGCCATTGACGTCCAATCCGTCGACATTCTTGACAACGGGCGAGGGAACAAATGTGCCGTAAGGTTCTGTTGGTACCAGCTGAACAGCTACTGCTGCTGATGGAACCAGACTTGTGTCACCGTGATCATTGATAAACTGCATTGCCAGGCCATTACCCATTGACGAGGCAACGAGCCAAGTTACTTTCTTCTGTCTAAGACTCGAATCCACATTGAAAAAAGCCAAACCACTTGCAGTAAAAGTAGAATCAATGTTTAAAGTGAGCGTCGATTTTGGAAATTTGTCTGGATCGATATCGTGATTTCTCGCTTCCTTCGTAAATTTTGAAGCTACCTGAAGAAAGTTACATTGTTCTAGAAAACTCTGCTGCTGTTCAGTTAGCCTCTCAGCAGTGGCAGGCAGCGTTATAGGAGATGATAATGTCCTCTGTATTCCTGCTTCCGACTCCGATTTGGTCACCTGAAACAGTTGGGAAGGTTGTGGATTTTGAGGCACATTTTTTGGCAAATTGTAGATGCCAACGCGGAGCACATTCTGTGTAAAAAGTAGCAAATTTTCAGCACCATCAAGGAACATTTGTAACAGTTCCTGCATTTCGTGGTCGTTGTAGTGCAATTGCTTTATCTTACTTCGTATCGCTTGCTCTTTTGTTCTCAATGGAAACCGAAAAAGCGTTCCATCAAATGAGTTGTCTTTCTTGTCTAGATGCAGATCGCAGCCAAAAATGCCGTTGAATGGTTTGAACTGATCTTCATATTGCCAAAGCTCTTCAGCATCTTGCCTGAGATCAATCCTAATACCTGGTAAAGCATTGAGATGCGACCTGTGAGGATCAAAAACAACGAAATAGTTCCTGCTTAAGAACATCGGCACATCTGTCAAATTGTACACTGCATTAAACCCAAGTCCGAACTTTCCAATCTTCTCAGTGTCATGTTCTTTTGTTGCGCCACTTAACTTTTGTATGTTTGCAAAATCTTCATCTCTAAATACCGCATCGTTGTAAACCCACAATGCAGGGCCCTGGCATTCTTTCATCCCTTCGCCAAGCAGCAAGTTCATGGAATCCTTGTTGGTTCTTTCATCGTAGAGGAATCTGACTTCAGTGGCACCGGCATCGTCTGCATTTTGGACAAGCTCTTTCAGAACTGAAAACCCATCTGTGTAATCCTCCAGAAGTCGATTAAGTCGAGTAGTGAGGGATTCGTACTGTCCAAACTCTTCTCCTATGGACATCTTAGGCTGTGTTCCACTACTGACAGTTGTAGCAGGTACTCTAGTAGACTTTTTCATTATCGTGTTCTTTCTTTGAGCCATTGCAAGTTCATTATACGCTCACCTGGGCACAAAAAATACTTTGTAAGTCTTTTTCCCTAGAAAAATGCAGGAAATGACAAACTACCACCACCTTCATCCCAATAAAAATGTAAAATGAACGTCGGACGGCTGGGTCAGGTTTTTTATTTTAAGGAGTAAATGCATTTTCATAAGATCTCAAATAATTAAATTCTAAATGGATCGTAAGGCATTTATGTCTGCTAAAGATTTTTAATGTTAAAACAATATCACATCCCCTTGACAAACATGATAAGCAAATTATCTTACATTAAGGTATTAAAATTACTTGCGGCGGAAATTAGCTCACAAATCCCACCTAAAGAAATATATCTTGGCAAGTAAAAGGCAAGCGCGTGCTTCACAGTTTCCTACTTCCAAAGACATCCCATTTCAGTTAACATTGCAACACAACTAATACGTACCCATGTGCAATAAGTCATATCTGTTCAAACTGTCCGCTGCATTTCACTGCCTAAAAAAATTACAACGATAAAAACAAGACCCTACTTAGTCCTACTTAGGATGAAAGAGCACTCTGGCTTAGGATAGTGTCTCGACACGAAGAAGAAAACTTAAAATAAGCGGAATATTTTTCCCAGAATTCGAGAGGTTTGTGAATACGATAAGACACTGTCTCGAGTGTTTAATGTAACTTCTTAATCGAGACTAAACCTAAAGAGTCAACGGAGACATAAAATCGCCATGAACATTTATAGTAATGAAGCTCAGTTACCCAAGGCACTGTCACGGTTTGTTCGAAACTTGAACCTGTTGGTGATAATAATTTCGCAAAGCGTGTACTCTACGGAACTTATCAAATTGCATCTGCTGCAACAAATTGTCATACATCTTAAAGCAAAGATGGCAGGACATCCTGAGTGATTTTTTTTTGCAACCGAACGTATAAACCTCCTTTTGTGTTGAAAGAAGTATCAGCTGCGTTTGACAAATCGACACAATTGTAACCTCCTTATTATGCCTCATCGAATACCTTATTATCACTTAATTTTGCGCGACTTTAATTTCGCGAATTTGGAATGGAAATATTTCGCGGGACTAAAATTTCGCGACTTTGACGAATCACCGTTTTCAAGGTTATTAAGTTTCGCGAATCAAGTAACTGGTGCTCGTTTTTTCAAACTTCCATTTCTGTATTTTATTTAACCATAACGGAATAGAAACGCAACAAGCAACTGGCTGAAATCTTCAACAATGTCAGCAACATAATGTAGCGTTCCGATTTGTTCCTAAATTGATATAAAAACGCGTAAACTTCCAATCCGATAAACACACTGTATTTTCTCATTCACGATAACAACAACAACTGCGCATGCCTCAGAAACAAGACAAAACGCATGCGCTACACAGCTCCCCCCTTAAATTAGCACTGTCCTCAGTGCCTTGTGTCTACATGCCTTAACTGCAACTGAACAAAACCGTTGACCTACAAGTATTTCTCCAATGGCCTAAGGGCCGCGTATAGAGTCAAACAGTTACTTAGTGAAAACAACTCCATAGAAATTTAAACAAATGTTTTCCTGTAGTCTTTTCCCTACTGAGCTCGAGAAAGATTCAGTTCAAATCTCATAAAACTGGCCCTATTAGAATACGACAATATTACATCCTTGTTCTTTTAACATCAACTTGTTCAGTTCTTAACGTGGTAACCCATTCACCAAAACGTTCAGGGGCCTTCACTTTCCTTCTATGTTGGCCTCTCTGCGTTTCTTCCACCACCGTCTCTGGCAATTGGTCCTTTTCGACGGTCATATCAGCTCTAACGTCCGCACCCAATTCTGTGGTTCCACAATCTGTAATAACCTTGGCGTTCTGCACACCATCCTCTTGCTCGGTTAAGCGATCATCCTCTCTGCCTTGTACCTCATCCCCTGAAATGTAGGAGTCGGTATTGGAATGGTTTATACTCGATTCTCCTTCAATAGGCGTGGTTACTCTTTCGTCAACAACCACCCGCTTTGGAGCTGCAACACTTTGCGAGACTCCGGGTTCACTCAGCGAAGAGGAAACCCGAGGAGATATCCAACTCTTTAGTGGTGGTCCCAGATAAGGTTTCGGCCGATCTGAATGTACCACCTTGGGTCTGGCTCTCTGTGTTCTTTGGATGCGATACACCACATCTGACAAAACAGCAGTTACCAGGTACGGTCCCTCCCAGGGGCAATCAAGTTTCGGATTTCTTCCTTTCTTACGACGCACTTGATGCAACCACACACTGTCACCCACTTGAAAGGGTTTCCCAGCCATCTTCTTGTCATAATTTCGCTTCTGGCGCACAGCAGCTTTCTTCAAGTTTTGACGTGCAAATTCATGGGCCATAGCTAACCTCCGCTTCAAGGCTTGTGCGTAATCTGTGACTGGAGTTGGGGTATCAGGAGATAGCTCTGTTAAAACATCCAGGGGCACTTCGATTTCTCTACCTAGCATCAGTTCGTTGGGAGTCGAACCAGTAGATTCATGAACAGACGACCTGTAAGCCATCATACATGTTAGTAACTGAAGATCCCAATCCCCTTTGTTGTCGTTTAACTTTCCTCTAAGCATCTCAATTAATATGCGATTGTATCTCTCAACTTGCCCATCGGATTGTGGGTGTAGGGGTGTTGTTCGAGTCTTCTCAATGTTCAGCAATTTACAAACTTCCGCCATTACCTTCAATTCGAAGTTTGTACCCTGATCACTATGGAGCTGCCTTGGCACACCAAACCGGCAAATAAACTCAGAAAACAACTTTTCTGCGACAGTAGTGGCACTCTGGTCCGGGATGGCATAACTTTCTGTCCATTTGGTAAAGTAATCACTCACAACAAGCACATAACGGTTTCCTCTGGTGGTTAATGGCAAGGTACCGAGAATGTCCATCGCAATCCTCTCCAGGGGGGCACCTACAACATACTGCTTCAAGGGAGCACGACGATTTCGTCCGCAAGTCTTCTTTGCACCACAATCATGACATCTTGTTACCCATCTATAAGTCTGCGAAGTCAGACCAGGCCAATAATAGCGACGCCGTAAAGAACCAAGGGTTTTATTAACTCCTCTATGGCTGGCTGTCGTATGGTTGTGGGAGGGATTGTGTATGTATGTGTGGTTGTGAGATAAAAAAATAAAAATAAATAAATAAATAAATAATAAAAAACAACAAATAAAATAAAAAATTAAATAAATAAATAAAAAACAAAACAAAGGAAAGGAAAGGAAGTATTAGTAAAAACATTAAACAAAAACAGAACAAAAATTATATATATATATATATATATATATAAATATTAAAATGAAAATAATAGTAGTAAAAATAAAAAAAAATTAAAAACAAAAATTAAAAACAAAATAAACAAATAGAAAAGAGAAAATGAGGAAGGAGAAGATATTAGTAGAGGGGAGAAAAAACTCAAAGTGCTAGGGGTTAGCATTTGAAGAGGGGGGGAACCCATTTGCTAGGGGTTAGTAATTGTAGAGGGGAAAACATTCATGTGTAGGGGGTAAGCATTTGCAGAATGGGGGGAGGGGGGATCTATTTGTAAAGGGTAGGGTTAGGTCTAAGGGGATGGCTCATCCATCCTAGCGGTTAGCAATTGTATAGGGGAAAAGAAAACCCATGTGCTAGGGGTTAGCATTAGTAGAGGGGAAAAAGAACCCATTTGCTAGGGGGTTAGCATATGAAGAGGGGGGAACCTATTTGCTAGGGGTTAGCAATTTTAGAGAAAAAAAAACACTCATGTACTAGGGGTTAGCATTTGTAGAAAGGGGGGAACCCAATTGCGAAGGGTAGGGTTAAACCTAAGGGGCTGGCTTATCAACCCTAGGGGTTAGCAATTGTAAAGGGTAGGGTTAGGTTTAAGGGGATGGCTTATCCACCCTAGGGGTAAGCAATTGTAGAGGGGAAAAAGTAAACCCATGTGCTAGGGGTAGCATTAGTAGTGGGTAAAATGAACCCATGTGCTAGGGGTTAGCATTTGAAGAGGGGGGGGGGGACCCTATTTGCTAGGGGTTAGCAATTTTAGAGGGGAAAAATACTCATGTGCTAGGGGTTAGCATTTGTAGAACGGGGGAGAATAGAACCCATGTGCTAGGGGTTAGCATTTGAAGAGAGGGGGGAGGGGGAAACCCATTTGTTAGGGGTTAGCATTTGAAGAGGGGGGGAACCCTATTTGCTAGGGGTTAGCAATTTTAGAGGGGAAAAAATACTCATGTGCTACGGGTTAGCATTTGTAGAAGGGGGGGGGGGAGAATAGAACCCATGTGCTAGGGGTTAGCGTTTGAAGAGAGGGGGGAGGGGGAAACCCATTTGTTAGGGGTTAGCAATTGTAGAGGGGAAAACATTCATGTGCTAGGGGTTAGCATTTATAGAAGGGGGTGGGGAACCCATTTGTAAAGGGTAGGGTTAGGTCTAAGGGGATGGCTTAACCATCCTAGGGGTTAGTAATTGTAGAGGGGTGAAGAAAACCCATTTGCTAGGGATTAGCGATTTTAGAGGGAAAAAAAACACTCATGTACTAGGGGTTAGCATTTGTAGAAAGGGGGGAAACCCATTTGTGAAGGGTAGGGTTAAATCTAAGGGGATGGCTTATCAACCCTAGGGGTTAGCAATTGTAGAGGGGAAAAGTAAACCCATGTGCTAGGGGTTAGCATTAGTAGAGGGGAAAAAGAACCCATTTGCTAGGGGTTAGCATTTGAAGAGGGGGGGAACCTATTTGCTAGGGGTTAGCAATTTTAGAAGGGAAAAAACACTCATGTACTAGAGGTTAGCATTTGTAGAAAGCGGGGGGGGGGGAAACCAATTTGCGAAGGGTAGGGTTAGGTCTAAGGGGATGGCTTATCAACCCTAGGGGTTAGCAATTGAAGAGGGGAAAAGTAAACCCTTGTGCTAGGGGTTAGCATTAGTAGAGGGAAGAAAAACCATTTGCTAGGGGTTAGCATTTGAAGAGGGGGGAACCTATTTGCAAGGGGTTAGCAATTTTAGAGGGGGAAAAACACTCATGTACTAGGGGTTAGCATTTGTAGAAAGGGGGGGGAACCAAATTGTGAAGGGTAGGGTTAGGTCTAAGGGGATGGCTTATCAACCCTAAGGGTTAGCAATTGTAGAGGGGAAAAGTAAACCCATGTGTAAGGGGTTAGCATTAGTAGAGGGGGAAAAGAACCCATGTGCTAGGGGTTAGCATTAGTAGAGGGGAAAAAGAACCCATGTACTAGGGGTTAGCATTTGAAGAGGGGGGGAACCCATTTGTTAGGGGTTAGCAATTGTAGAGGGGTAAAACACTCATGTGATAGGGGTTAGTATTATAGAAGGGGGCGGGGGAACCCATTTGTAAAGGGTAGGGTTAGGTCTAAAGGGATGGCTTATCTACCCTAGGGGTTAGTCATTGTAAAGGGAAAAAAATAAACCCATGTGCTAGGGGTTAGCATTAGTAGAAGGAAAAAAAACCTATGTGCTAGGGGTTAGCATTTGAAGAGGAGGGGGAACCCATTTGCTAGGGGTTAGCAATTTTAGAGGGGAAAAAAACACTCATGCGTTAGGAAAACCCATTTGTAAAGGGTAGGCTTAGGTCTAAGGGGATGGCTTATCCATCCTAGGGGTTAGCCATTGTAGAGGGGAAAAATAAAACCATGTCCTCATGAAAATAGTATTAACACATTTTATTGTATTTTTTTGAAGGTTGCAGCTCAAAAAAGAAAACAGGAAGAAGAAAAAGAAAACGAAAATTGTTCAGTTTATAGGCAAATATCGAGTTGATATCTTGAGTCTTGAACTTTTGACATCTTGATATTTATGGTGTAGTTGTAGATTACCATTGTGTTGAACGAGCTAAAATAGATAGAAAAAAGATAGATAGAAAAGAAAAATAGAAAAAAGGATGCATCGACACCTAGGGCTCTTTTGAATTGTTGTGAATCGTCAGGGGCAAAGCACAACTGAGCAGGAATGTTTCTAGTCCGGCGCCGGACCTTTGCCCGACATTCCCGTGTCGAGTCCTATGAAAAAGTAGAAGTAAAAGCAGAAGAAAGGAATCGGGAGTAAGAGAATAAAAAGTATTGTGATATAAAAAATATGAGAATAAAAATAAAAATTATAACTAATGAGGGAGGTATGGGGTGTTTGGGGTGGGAAGGGGAAGAGATATGATAAAATTGGGAAATAAATTTTTTTTTTCTGTGTTACGAAAATGAAATGGGAGTTTCTAGCGTTGGAAGAACAAAAAAATATATTACAAAAATGTATGAGGAGGAGAATCTTAATTTAATTAGTATGACGGCAATGATAAAAATTAAAGAAACAATAAAAGTTACTTACATGTAGGCTTAAAAATGAGTTGCAGCGTACACAAAACGAAAAAAAAACCGTCGAAAGTCTGTGCGTAACAAAAATGAAACAAAACTTTTTAAAGCTGACGCCAAAATGACGTGATTCTTGTGACGTAAAGGTTGCTATGGTAACCTCGTTCCAGGACTTTCTCTTCGGGAGATAAAATGGCGTCTAATCACGTTGGAAATCTTTGAAATGAGTTTGATAAGAGAGTCGGAGATTCATAGCATGTAGAAAAATGTCTTGAGCGATGGTAGAAGTTGTTGTAAGAAAATGTGGAACTTATTTTTCTTGGAGAAAAAGAAAAGGACGATGATCTTGGACGATGCGAGAACCTGTGATGGTTCTGTGATGATTGCTTGTTCTTTTTCATATGCTGGAGTGGCCGATTGGTCTAATTCTAGAGACGAGTTATTTGTCGGGAAACCACAACAAAGAGAACCGTAAGTATGTGGCATGCAAAACTCAGAAAATAGGCACAAAAATGCTTGATGAGTTGAAAATATTTTTATTGTATGAGACAAAAAGCTAAGCAAAATGAGCCCACAACAGAAGATTGTCACACGTAAGTTAACTTATAACATTAGCCTAAGTTCAAGCTTACATTAGTAACTCATAGAAGCTAAGTAAAAGTAAGCTTATAAGCTGTATAAACTTTCAAATCACAATGTTTGGAAGATATACGTGTATATATATATAGACGATTACAAGATATAAATAGGAGACAAATATTTGTGGTATACTCTTTTGAATTGTATAAAATTATCTTAATATTAAGCTTAAGTTTATTTAAAATTAAGACCACTGGTAGAAAAGAAAAAAAAAATTAAATTTCTAAAGCTAAAAAGTTCTTGTAAAATATGTACAAAAATATCTGAAATTATAAAATTTCATAGAGTAACTGATAAAAACTGTTAAATATAAGACAATTTATGTACAAACTTGATTATAAAATGTCATAGAGTCAAATGTACAGAAATATCAAAAGTTTAAACACTTTGACAATTTAGTGTGGAGGACTTTATTTGTGAGTAGCATGGTATGGAGTTTGGTGGTGTTATTGTGAGCCTTTGAAAGTTTGGGGATGTGTTGGTTGTGGTATTTATGTAGTATTTTTCGTACAATTATGTCTGTACGAATGTGTTTGTTATATTTTGTTCGGTAGTAGATGGTCAGTTTGTTGTTCTGTCGTGTTTTGTTTTGTTTATGTCGAAGGTGAGCAGCTTGTGTTAGCCAAGGGAAAGAGTTGTCTGTAATCAGTTGCGGAGGATATTGGAGAGCTGTCAAACATAGAGTAAATAATTGTTGAATAAAATTGTAGTCGTCAATCGTAGAGGAAAGTCTACTGTATCGTATAGTCTCTGTCTTGACAATGGCGGTGAAAATGTGTTTGGGATGATTAGATGAAAAATGCGGATACATGTATTTGTGATGTGGTTTTTGATAGATTTGGTAGTGAATTTTATGATGCTTGATGGTATGGTAGTTTAGTGAAATAGTGAGGTCGAGATAATGAGTGGTGATAGGATAAAAAAGGTGATAGGAATTTGTGAAGGGTATGTGGAGCATAGGTTAGTAATTATGCTGTTAAGATTAGCTTTGTTAGTAAGCATGAAACCATCATGTATGTAGCGACAAAAAACAATAATGCTGTTAGTATATAGTGTTAGTACTGAAAAAAGAATATTCGCTTAGCAGCAGCAAGAGGTCAGCAATTTGCCGGCTATGGTAACTCCCCATAGCAACCCCTTGAATTTGTTGGTAGGTGGTATTACCAACAGCAAAAAAAATACGGTTGTTAATAAAATTGTTAAGGTTAGGTAAAAAAAATCCTTATAAAAACTAGGTAAATTAAGCAGTTTACAGCTGGTGATAATGGCATGAACAGTGTCTGGGTATGAGATGTTAGTGTAAAGTGATGTAAAGTCAAAAGTTGTAAAACAAAAATTATCAATATCGTCAATGTTAATTTTGTTCAGTTTGTCAAGAAGGTCTGTAGAGTTATAAATTAAAGGAAATGGTATGTCCTGTCTAATGAAAAGGTTCTGTAGTTGTAAAATAATTTTGTCTAGTTCAGTGCCAAGAAGCCTAGAGGGGTTAGAGATAAGCCAGCTATTAGCAGTAATAATCGGTCTTCCAGTCAGCTTGTTAAGGTTAGTGTTAGATGCAGGGTCAGTTAGTTTGTGTACTTTTGGTAACAGTTTCATGTAGCGCAGTTGAAGGTTGTTTTCGTTAGTGCAGTTCAGTAAGTTTTTGTCATTTGTAGTCTTGAGTAGTTTGTCGAACCGTAGTTTGAGTTTGTAAAGTAGTTTGTTGGAGTTAGAAACAATAGTGGAGATGTCAAAATTGTCTAAACGTCGGTAGGTAGTAATGTCAGATAGTTGTCGTTGATATTCTGTAGAGAACCATGAGATGGGTACCAGTGTCCATCCCATGTTCTTGTCACTCTTTGTCAAAATAATGTCAGTATTTGTTTGGAATTGATGGATTTGTGTGAGTTGGTCGTGAGTAATGTTATGTTGATGGGTCTTATGGAGTGTGTGGAAGTTGATATTAGGGAGATATTGTTTTACATATGAGACGGTTTTGTGAACACAGTCAATAAGGTGAATGTTAAAGTTTGGTTTAGATTGATTTTCTTTCAGTACTTGGATGGCAGGACGGTCAGGGTATAGACGTTTTCTGTAATTAGACTTGGAAGATGTTGTCTTGAGGGTAGTTTTCTTTCTAATGGTAGAGCAGAGAGCGTTATTGACTTTAGTGTTAATAAGTTTGTGGATAGAGGAAGTACTACTTGTGGGAGCTGTAGGGATGAAATTTGTGCCTTTGTTAAGAAGTTCGGTAAAATTATGTGGTGGAGAGAAGGTGGTAAAATTGTGGACTTTGTTGGAGGATGCAAGTCTTTCTTTCTCTTGTGCGATTTGAAGGTTTCTGTTTATTTGATTTTCTTTTTCGAGGAGGAGTGCAATGTTATTGTTTTGGAGGTTGGCTCGTTGATGGAAAAGTTGTAAAAAGGTTCGGTTGTTGCAGTTGATAGTATTTAGTCGTTTCTTGAGTGTATGTCCATGATTAAGTTTGGTTTGGGCGGAGACTTTGTTTTTGTGGAGCTTGATTTGAAGTTTTTTAATATCGGTTATTCGTTTCTGTAGTATGTCGTTGTCTGTTTTCAATGAAGTGATTGATGCGTTGATTTCCGGAATGCTTGATGACAACGAAGAGGAGATGTTAGAGGTGGTGATGTTAGCGGTTTTATTTTTGTAGTGTATTGTAGTGACGAGAGATTGAAGGTTGTAGATGAGGGCGAGGTTGTATTCTTTGATCTTGTATAGGTTGGAAGTGGTAAGAAGTTTCTTTTTCTGGTCATTCGTCAGGGCAGGGGATTTCAGCATTTTTCCATTTCCATTGTTCACTTTTTAAAACCGACCAAAACAAATGAAATTTAAAAAAAAGATTGACCAAAACTGAATCTCTGTTGGTAAACATTCTGCAAACAATATAGGGCCGAAAATGGCTTTAGGAGGTTTGAGAAATGTACTCCAGACCTCGATAACTTAATCTACAAACAAAATTAATGCAGTTGATGATGATGATGATGATGATGAACTTTATTCATGTGTCAATGTATTTAGCTAGCGCTAATTGGGGACACAACATAAAGATACAATAAATAATGAATAGTATGATAAATAAAAGTTAAGAAATAAGAAAGCTATAAAAAAAGCTATAGTATAATCCTATATATATTATATATACATTTACTTATTATATATACATTTACTTTAAGGATCTGACCATCGTCTGGATACTGATCTAGGATGCGTTTTAACTGCTGAATGAGCGATGGCTGAATCAAATCAAAGCCGTCATCATCTTTGTTCGCTGGGCAACAGTGAAACAGACAGTAACCGGTAAGTGTTAAATTTGATGTTTAGGCCTAGTGGTTTGGCTGCTGTATTTGTAATCCGGAGGTCATGGGTTCGATTCCCGTAGGGGACTCAGCATTTTTCTTTGTCCCACGCTCGTATCATGTTGATTGTCTACATCTTTCACAAAAGTTCAACTCATCATTCAAATGGGTCATGGAAAATTAACAAATTTAGCTGATACCTTTTTTCACGAGCTGCAGTGGGTTTCAAGTTACTCAAACAGACCTCATAACAACTATCTCTTGAGTAAATCTTTTTTTAAACCTGAAATCCCGCAAGGTGCAACTTATGGCTGGTTAAATTGTTTGTACGTATTGGAACCACGCACGCACAAAGAATAAAAACATGAGAAAGGCGTCCCTATGATAAATATATACAGGAATAACCATTAATTCCTTCAGACTTGTCTACAGCATTTCCGTCAAGGCTATTATAATAAACTTTCTTGAATCTTCCAATATCCTTTTATTCGATGGTTGGCCCTAAATTAATTCATGTCTTTCAGCATTCAGTATCCAACATCATGTGATATTGATATGTTATGAAAGAACGGTTTCTTCTTTAAGTCAGTATGCTAGTATTGTTACATAAATAACATATACCTACCCATGAGCAATATTTACGATCTTCATCAATTACAGTAACTTCTCGCTCTTCCTTCAGATTGGTAACCCTGATCTGAAAATGATAATTAGCAATTTAAACACTCGAAAGATCACCCCGACTAAATTTAAAAAATGTATATTCTGTGTAGCTCACCATAGCTTTACGCATTTTTCGCGATAATTAAAAAGAAACACACGCATAAATTAATGATAAACTCTACATATCTTTCGCTTCGACACGGTACAGTTTGAATCCCAGACATCGATCTCGGGTGCGAAAAAAAAAAGAGACGTCTCAAACAACTCATACAACGTTTAAATAACTTTATCTCATCTTGAAAGCTCTTTTTTATTATCATTATTTTTCAAATCCAAACAGTAAATTTCGAGACGCCGGGTTAATTTCCGCAATTGTATCTGAGCTGTTTAAGAATTGACCATCGACATTTTAAGTCATATAAAATGAATCGAATCAAGTTTGCTTTCGTCCGTTATTTATCGAATAAAACATTTCTGTTCAGTGCACGGTTCTAAGGCAAATCATCATCCGTTGTTGTTAAATCCTGGTTTAATAAATCATGACAATGTATCTGCGACCGCATCAGCCAAAATGGATACCGTTTGCCTAATGAATCGAACTTGAAACTTGAAACTTGAAACTTAAACTAATGTTCTATGCAGGAGGATGCAGGAGTGTGTACAAAAGCATGTAAAGCAAAGTATAACCACGGCAGAATTTTGTTTTACCTTGTAACTCCAGAATACAGCAAAAAGAAAGAGTTTTTCAGCAGAACGTTTCCGTGTCAGTTTGTGCCATGCAGCTGTCTTCTCGGAAACTGAGTCAATTTTCCGAGAAATCCGTGTCACGCTATCTCCGTTACGTAATTGTGTTTTTACATCGATATTCACACCAGATTGCTTTCTGTCAATCGTCTTCTTCAAATAGTATAGGTTGGAAAATCCTTTACAAGAATCATCGAAGGTTCTAGGAAATTTTCACTGTCAATTTTCTGCATGTTATGTCTTTCTGAGAAAACAAGTATATTTGCATGATAAAATAATTTGAATATTAAATGACAGTCGCTTTGACACGACTGAATAGCTTTGGTAACAGGCAGAAAATAACTTTCATTTCCGTAAACCCATACGAGAATTCATAACCCCAGTGTGCATATTGTTTTCGCTTCTATAAAAGACTTCTGAACGTCATTGATTTAGGTTGTCATGTACAAAATTCGACTGATTGATTATAGCTGAACCTGCTTGTGTTTCTGACTTTGAGTTTCAAACTTAACAAAACAATGGCGTATCGAGGAATCTCGATATAACGAAGGGACAAGAGACTGGCAAAATGTGTTCGCTATAACTAGGTTTCGTTTCGTTTTATCGAGGTTCTTTTTCCACGTTTTCATACATTTCACTATTACTATAGGGCAAAGGATATCGCTCGTTAACGTGTTCGTTGTACCGAGGACTTCGTTTCACAGAGGTTCGTCGAGGTTTCATTGTAATCTATAAATTTCCGTCCTCAGCTCAATGATGTTTTTGTCTTGAGCGTCATGTTTGAAACATCGAAAAGTTATCGATTAGCGTTAACTTTGGTGTTTACTTTTAATGGTTGTGTAGAATACAAATTTAATGTAATATATCTCGCGAACCATTTTGCTTCAGTAAATTTAGACTGTTACATCTTATAGTTGGATCTCAAAAGCTCACTTTTTACGTTGTTACTTACATTTCATATATGTCGCCATTGTCATATTTTAAAGTGAAACAAGAATTAAAGTTATCTGGTGAAAAGAGGAAGAGATTCCGATGGTTTAACATTTTAATAAACATTTTTAGTTGATGTATGGTCTTTGTAAGGTGGGCAGTTTCAGCACTATACACTTGAGTGACCTAAAGATTCAGATTTTTTCGGTGTATTTATGACATTTTTTTATTGATAGGATAACGGTAAAACTGTAAATAGTAATGGATATAAATTGAAAGTTTTGTTCACAGTATGGAAAACTGAAGGCCTTTTAATTAGAACAGCGAGAAGAACTGTTTTATTATTCGAACTTAACTTAAAAACAGTCAGGACCCGGCTGCAGTAATGTGATTTACTTTACTGCAATCGAGTGGCTTGAACATTTGTGTGGGATTATATATATCAAGTTCAGTTGCAATATTTTAAGTTCACAATCAGTTGAAAGTTTGCAGTAAATATCATCGGAAAACATATTATATTAATCTTCAATTGTTTTTAGTAAAAGCTCCAAGTCAAAATTGTACTTACCAGCTTTAATTAAGGTTTTTGTATATATGTATTTATTTTAATAGTTGTTCGCTAGCACATAGAAAGACGGATGGCTAGTTTTTCTGCAGTTCTATGTATGAAAATTTTTATATTGCTTCTACTGTGAAGTTAGTTGTAAACAACTGGAAACCTCCCACAAGGAAATCGCCTTTTAAATGCATTACGAAAGCTATGCTTGCCAAAAATAAGACAGTCCCCACTACTGAGTTTCAATAACTTGCCGATTTTAATATATATTTATTCCAGACGTTGGTATCATCCTTCTTGCATGTTCATGGAGGGCAAGATATGTGGAACTAAGCCATAAAGTAATGATATTATGAAACATTACTTCTTACCTTTCAAGGTCGGATAAAAACAGCATTAAGGATCTCAGCAGTCGGCCTGATCTTGTTGTAACCTCTTCGTACTGGTGAAAGCCTTTTTTGCTTGCTTTCTTGGAAAAGTACCTCGAATTATGGGAATAAAAAAAAGCGAAGGCGTTATGATTCAAGTGCGTTTCAAATAACATTTTTAGACCGAATCACTCACTACAAACTAAGAAATTTTTTACCAATGGATCGAACGTTTTGTAGAGATACGAAACTTTCGGTATCACCAAATGTACTGCTTGTCCTGATTATGACTAGAAGTCACCCTATCAGTTTCGTTTCTCAAAATTTTAAACTAGTGAAAAATTCTTAGAATGTCTTAGTGAATTCATTTATCGATTTCTTCTAAGAATTTGTTGTTGTCACGTTCGCCCATTGATTGTGGAAGAAAAGAATACTCCCACAAAATAACACTGTTATTTCCAAGTGTGGAGAGCGTAAGGGGTGCTTAATCATTTCGACCAAGCATTTTATCATATAAACCGTATGCTTGTTCTTTTGAGCTCGATAGTTATATTGTGATCTAAAGAATGAATGACTCAAAAACCTAGCGAAATGCATGATTCGAATGCTTTATTAAAAAACCCTAAATTTATTGATTACAGAGGTATACCTTTTTTAACGCCAAGTTCTTGTTTACGAAATTTTCCGTCCTGAACGATTTGACAAAGTGTTATCTTCATGACATAGTCTGCCATTTAACAGGTAGACCGTAGTTAACTCCGTGAAACTGACTTTATCTATAAACGAGTTCAGAGCACAATCATGTTGAATTAAGGTCTTAAATTTTGGACAGGATCTTGACAGTGTATAAAATAAAAAAAATATTCAGAATAGTACTCACAAGTAAGTATATTCGAATCTAATAAAACGAAACCTCCACCCGTAAATGTAACATTAAGATGGTTTTGAGATGTTGCAATTCGAAACAAATTGTGTCGAAATTCGCAAGCGAATATCATGTTTAAAACCGAACAGGGATTGTTTCGCTCAGTTGGTAGAAACAATGAATCAAGACATACCATTTTGTTTCTGGTATAACTCGCATTTTGAATCATTTTCTTACCTTCTTGCAAGTTTCAAATGCTTCTAGCCGGCTTCTCATTGACTGTTCGCTCTTTAGCAACTTAGGAATGTAGTAACAGACACGAATTCACAGAACCCTTTCCAAGAACTGTCACCGCTTCTGTGAAATTCTTTTGTAGTTTCCGACAATATGTTTTCCGAGAAATGCTGATGCGTGATGTCATTGCTATAGATAAACATGAGGCACTGGGGTAGAGAATGGATTGGATCCGGGTCGGGACTATGGGCGGCCGTTACCGCCAAAAATACAAACATTGCAAACGACTTAGAATAAACATGAATGGTTCAATGGTCTTTTGTAAGCCCGTATAGATGATCTAGAAATGATATAGTTAAAATGTAATTGAACAGGTTGTCTTTGGTGGAATGCAATACTCAACCAATGAATGGTTTAGACAGTTTACAAACCGTATAGTCGCCGTTGTCGAAACGGTACAATATAGACACAAATGATCAAGTCTAAATGTAAATAGTTCAGCTTCCGTTTGTAAAACCACTGAGACTAAGTAGAATTGGTGAAAGTAAATGAAAACTGGTCTAGTGTCCAATGTTAAAACGACAAAGTGAAGTCTCAAATGGTTCAGCGTCATGTGAGATGATTTAGTACAATACCAAACGGTCTAACGTAGTGTGAAATGGTTTATCCTACCGACAAATGGTTAATCGTAATTTGAAATGATTTAA
The DNA here is from genome assembly GCA_022457155.1 of Cladopsammia gracilis. NCBI lineage: Eukaryota > Metazoa > Cnidaria > Anthozoa > Scleractinia > Dendrophylliidae > Cladopsammia > Cladopsammia gracilis. Next base: position 172,318 of record JAJGOT010000393.1, read on the forward strand.
CGTAACATCAAATGGTTTAGCGTAATATGAAATTATTTGGTACAATACCAAACGGTCTAACGTAGTGTGAAATGGTTTAACCTACCGACAAATGGTTAATCGTGATTTGAAATGGTTTAACGTAACATCAAATGGTTAAGCGTAATGTGAAATAGTTCAGCGTAATGTGCAATAGTTCAGCGTAATGTCAAATGGTTTAGCGTGACACCAAATGGTTTTGTGTAATGTCAAATGGTTTAGCGTGACACCAAATGGTTTAGCATAATGTGAAATGGTTTAGTGTTACATCAAATGATTCGCGCCGAGACCGCCAAAAATACAAACATGAATTGGAACAGCCTACACTGAAATGGAGCAGCTTGAAGTGAAATGATCTAATCTATGTGGGGTATGACGTCAACTAGTCTGGAATTTGGCGCGAAAATACTCACGTGCTATGCGCAGTCTACACGGCGAACTCGCACACGACGAATTACAAGCTTCACGGCCTTCACTTCGTCTTCTATCGTCGGCTTTAAAGAAAATCATCCGGTAAGTCTCCCTTTTACCTGATTTTATTTCTCGTAGTCAATTATTATTATTCTGCGACAAATGGTACTCAGTAATGTTTATTGCTACACTGGAGGGCACATTGGCACAGATAAATGATGTTCTGTGCGGCCTGTCAATAATGTTTATTCCGTTTTTTAGCAAAACTGAACTTCACCTTCCAACGATGCCGCTTTTTTTTTTCTTTTTCAAAGGCAGAAAACTTCGAAGAAAAATACTGCACAAGAAAAACAAAACAAATATTAAATATACCCATGTACAGTATTAATATTTATACTGCAGAAAGTTTTAAAGTAATGCGGATTCCAATTTGAACGAAATAACGTCGGATCGACGGATCGGGCCAAAAAATAGCACGGATCGGCGAATTTGCATACCCCTATTCGCCTCCCTCCACTAACATCTGCCTTTGCTGGTAAAAATGGAAAAAATAGTCGACAAAACACCAACATACCGTCCAAGGCCGACCCAAAAATTAATGATCAGATCCACAATCCGAACTTCTAGATAGACAAAGCCCAGAACCCGGGCCAAAATTTTCGCCTGATCCGCGATCCACGGTAATTTCGTCGTGAGACATTTGTCCTCGATCTTTTGTTATCGTTGATGTATTTTATAGATGTTTCTATATCTTAATCTTCTATACAATAACATGTACAGTTTCAGATTTTTAGCTATGTTTCTTATATTATGTTTTAGTTAGGTGTCCCCTATTATGACACGTTAATAAATTTTATTATTTATTTATTATTATCCGCGAATCCGCTTAATTTATCGCTAAAATCCGCAATCCGTGCACTTTTCAAGGCCAAATCTGTCAATCCGCGAACCTATTCCTATTCACCCCCCTCCTAGTGAAATACTTGTATTCTTTAGACTCGAGTTTCGGTTCTATGATAGCCTGTTCCAGGCGTTCAGATAGTGGGGAAAGCGCGAATAGTTGGGGAAGGCGCGAAGAAAAGCGAGCGAAAAAATTGCGGGGAGGCTGGGGAGAGGAAGCGAAAGAACGCCTGTAAACATTCTTAACAAAAGGTTGTTCCGGTATACCGGGATCCGGTATACCCTCTGATTGGTCAATTATGACACTTTGTCAACACTCGAGTGCTGATGAGAAATGTGATATGGCGGAGGAAAGACAGTTTTCATCGAGGCATAAACAAAACAGTCACTAGACTGTGAAACTCATTACAATGCAGTGAGAAGAACCGACTGCACAAATGACAATGGAGAAAAACAGATTAGAGCCCGGAAAAACCGTCAATTCTCAACTACAAAGCGGAGCAGTAACTGAAATGCGCTTGATTTATACTCTCTATGAAACATTGCATAGCTTTGTAAAAAAGCTGCAATTATCTCTGAAAATTCGGACCAACATATCACCAGTCCATGAAAAAAAAACGACCCGAGGCTTGCAATAAAAACACTGCTGGGCCCAGCGAAAATAAAACTAATTGCAAGAAACCATTGACGGTCGATAATTTCAAACTAATAGATCCGACTACCTAAGAGATTCACAGAGAATGAAAAACCTTACTTTGTTGGTTAACTTCTACTAGAAAATTGCTACATGAGCACAACAAGAGGTCAAACAAAACTAAAGAAAGCCGCCGATTGAACAGAGCTCCAGAACTGAAGAAAGCAGCCGAGTTGAAGAAACCAGAGTTGAAGAAAACCGCCGAGAATACAGCATAATTTCAAAATGACCTCCAAATCGAAGCTTGCTCTAAGCCTACATGCTATGTTAAAGGTTTTACTGCAGAGCTATTCTAACAAATGCCACAATGGCATAATAAAGAACATCGCTATGAAACAGACGCCCCGACAAAGAGGACAGCTTAAAAACACAAATGACTTCGAGACTATAGTCTGTATCATTTTGCGAGTTTAGAAGGCTTTTAATTCAATCACCTCGAATTCTCCATATACCCGCTACAAATACATGAAGCATCATTTTGCGAGCTTAAATATAAAATGGCTAAAACACTCGCGAGGGAGTCGTGTAGGCCTGTCACTCTTTATTACACCAAATCTAATCCCGGAAATCTAATCCTATTTTAATTGACAGATGATTGACAACTGAGTTGGCGGTCTAAAAGTGGGCGGAAGGACATTTTGTTAAGAATGTTTACAGGCGTTCCCTCGCCTCGCCTCCCGCAATTTTTTCGCTCGCTTTTCTTCGCCCCTTCCCCAACTATTCGCGCTTTCCCCACTATCTGAACGCCTGACTATTCGCGCTTTCCCCACTATCTGAACGCCTGGAACAGGCTAGTTCTATGATGAACTTCATCAGTTGCTCCCATAAGTGAATGTCTAGCGGAACAATATGAAATTATTCCGTTGTGCATGAAATGTTTGGCGCTAGTTGAAGGCTGAGAACAATAAAAAAGCGGTATCGTTGGAAGGTGAAGTTCAGTTTTGCTAAAAAACGGAATAAACATTATTGACAGGCCGCACAGAACATCATTTATCTGTGCCAATGTGCCCTCCAGTGTAGCAATAAACATTACTGAGTACCATTTGTCGCAGAATAATAATAATTGACTACGAGAAATAAAATCAGGTAAAAGGGAGACTTACCGGATGATTTTCTTTAAAGCCGACGATAGAAGACGAAGTGAAGGCCGTGAAGCTTGTAATTCGTCGTGTGCGAGTTCGCCGTGTAGACTGCGCATAGCACGTGAGTATTTTCGCGCCAAATTCCAGACTAGTTGACGTCATACCCCACATAGATTAGATCATTTCACTTCAAGCTGCTCCATTTCAGTGTAGGCTGTTCCAATTCATGTTTGTATTTTTGGCGGTCTCGGCGCGAATCATTTGATGTAACACTAAACCATTTCACATTATGCTAAACCATTTGGTGTCACGCTAAACCATTTGACATTACACAAAACCATTTGGTGTCACGCTAAACCATTTGACATTACGCTGAACTATTGCACATTACGCTGAACTATTTCACATTACGTTTAACCATTTGATGTTACGTTAAACCATTTCAAATCACGATTAACCATTTGTCGGTAGGTTAAACCATTTCACACTACGTTAGACCGTTTGGTATTGTACCAAATAATTTCATATTACGCTAAACCATTTGATGTTACGTTAAATCATTTCAAATTACGATTAACCATTTGTCGGTAGGATAAACCATTTCACACTACGTTAGACCGTTTGGTATTGTACTAAATCATCTCACATGACGCTGAACCATTTGAGACTTCACTTTGTCGTTTTAACATTGGACACTAGACCGGTTTTCATTTACTTTCACCAATTCTACTTAGTCTCAGTGGTTTTACAAACGGAAGCTGAACTATTTACATTTAGACTTGATCATTTGTGTCTATATTGTACCGTTTCGACAACGGCGACTATACGGTTTGTAAACTGTCTAAACCATTCATTGGTTGAGTATTGCATTCCACCAAAGACAACCTGTCCAATTACATTTTAACTATATCATTTCTAGATCATCTATACCGGCTTACAAAAGACCATTGAACCATTCATGTTTATTCTAAGTCGTTTGCAATGTTTGTATTTTTGGCGGTAACGGCCGCCCATACGGGACCCTTGGTAATGAAATGCGATTACCATATAAAATACTGCAAATGAACGATATTTGCAGGTAACAGTGACTTATACCTTATTACATGAAATTTTCGCGACACGTTAATGGCTCGATTTATACTAGAGATGGATCATCCGCCTTGGACGAACTTGCATACTAATTGGGCAAGCAACGATAGTTTGTCTGATAATTCGTCTGTGTATAAATACGGGCAAACAGACGGATCATCCGTCCAGACGAGCTATCTGGATAGTTCGACGATGAAAGACGAATTATCCAGATAACCTGTCTGAACGGATGATCCGTCTGTTTGCCCGTATTTAAATAAACACAGACGAATTATCAGACGAACTATCGTTGCTTGCCCAATTAGTATGCAAGTTCGTTCCAGACGGATGATCCATCTCTAGTATAAATCGGGCCAATTTCGCGATTTTGAGGTTGGCATATTTCGCGACACTTAAATTTCGCGATTTTGGAAAAATTTTGTATTTTTTTTTTGAGTCACTTTAATTTCGCGTTTTTCAGTGAGACGATTGATTTTCTTGGCAATTTAATGTAAAAAGTCTATGACTTAAATAAAAGGGTTTTAAAAGTTACACATTTCCAACAGCCAAGTTGTACGAATTGGTTGCAAAAACTATTAACTAATATGTAGCTTCAGGTTGACATTCACATCTTCAAAGTTAACTTCACTATTCACTTTCTCTTGGACTTGCAAACTGTTTTTAATGAACTTAGTTTATTCTTTCTTAATATTTTACCTAATGTATCAATTAATTTTCGCGTCATGTTATGTTCGCTACACTTAAATTTTTTTGCGTCACTTAAATTTCGCGATGGGATGCTAGTCCATCGCAGGATAAGCCTAAGCATTACATTCACCGATATTCATTTATACACCTGGGGTAAACAGAGGCACTGGGTAAGTAAAGTATCTTGTCGCAGTGCCCGGCCTGGACTGGAACCCAGACCGCTTGATCCAGAGTCCAGCGCACTAACAATCAGGCCACCGCTTCTCTCACACTGTTTTCATTGCAAATTGCATTGAGTTTATTTTTTCGGTGTGAGGGTTGTCCAATATACACGCACAGTCACGTTCCGTGAAAGCTAAGTTACGGTCCGTAGAATTCCTTCCGACCGTGACGTTAAGAGTCGATCCGTACGGAACGTACGGTTCGTGAACTGAACAGACGGACCGTAATCAAGAAACCACGGTCCTTGAATTGCATCTCATTAAGGGGACTTAGAATATTTTCGTGTATTTCATTGAACCGTGTGTACCCCCAAACGGTTCGTCGATCCGTACGGAGCGTACGGTTCGTGAACTGAACAGACGGACCGTAATCAAGAAACCACGGTCCGTGAATTGCATCTCATTAAGGGGACTTAGAATATTTTCGTGTATTTCGTTGAACCGTGCGTACCCCAAACGGTTCGTCGATCCGTACGGAGCGTACGGTTCGTGAACTGAACAGACGGACCGTAATCAAGAAACCACGGTCCGTGAATTGCATCTCATTAAGGGGACTTAGAACATTTTCGTGTATTTCGTTGAACCGTGTGTACCCAAAACGGTTCGTGGATCCGTACGGACCGTCGGGTTCGTGAACCGTTCGTGAACTGAACAGACGGTCCGTATTCAACTCAAGAAAATTAAGGCATGGGCCGCCAGTTATTTCGCACAAAAAGTGAGGGGGTGGTCTATCTTCTGAGGATTAAGCTATACAAACGTAAAACTTTGGCAGATTAATATGTTTGACAAAGTTGTCATATTGACATCCATGACGTATGCAAATTAAGTCACGTGACCAGACAAGGCTATTTTTAGTTCAAAATTCTTTTACGCAAAATGGCACCAGTTTTGCTTATTCTCCGGAAGCTGCCTTTGGGATTATAATGTTTTGCCTATTAGGTACATCTTTTCTGTGCCCGGACTTTTTAAGATAATCAAAATAAAAGCCTGAAAAATTAAATTACTTGTTTGTGGAGACTGGGCACTAGTAAAAAATGTCTTTCAGTTTCAAAATTAATAAAATATTTCAAAAGGTCCGGGCACAGATCCTTTGTTGCTTACTTTGGGAACCATTTAAGAGAAGTAAAAATAGATGACTATTGGTATAAACTAGTGCCATTTTTGCTTAAAGATTTCTAAAGACTTTTTGGCCGTAATAAGTCACGTGACCTAATTTGCATAACATTTACACGTCAAAATGACAATAATCGCAAACTTATAAGCCTTCCAAAGTTTTACGCTGTTACAAATAAAGCCTCAGAAGATAGACCACCCCCTCACTTTTTGGGCGAAATAACTGGCGAGCCATGCCTTATTAATTTACCTGAGAAGAAACCACGGCCTTGAATTCGGCATCTCATGAATAGTTTTAGTGGGCAAAAATGGTTTGGCGGAGGTAATTCAGTGATGCAGATTGACCAGATTGCTTTCGATGATTATTGAGATCCACGTGACGTGAAAATGAACGCGTTCGTTGCTATGGTGCTGCTTGATCGCTCCCAGGGCCAGCTACATAAAGAGATCCTGGGAACAACTGCAACCTCGTTTCCACGTCATGGAAGGAAAACCCTTTTCAACAATGAAAATTTGGTTTTATTGTCTGAGTCGATAAGGTAAATTAGCTACCGTAAAAAAATTCGAGAGTGACGTTTCGAGCTAGTCTTTCATAGCAGATTGTCGGAGCGCTTTTTTCAGCCCGCGAGAATAAGCACCCCCAGCCCACTCACCCAAACCACTGAACACCGCTGGTTAAACTTGCACAGGACGAAATAATGAATTTACTAACCTTTAAGAGAAAATTAAAGTTTACTTAAAGGTATCGAAAATCTTTAAGTTGAGACGTAAATACTCTTAAAGGTATTAAAGTAAGTAATATCTTTAAGATGTGTTTAAGAGCATTTAAGTTATCTTTAATTCAACTTTTCAAGACCCTTAAAGGCAACTTAAATTGTTCGTTACTTGCTTTAAGTGTTGTCAAGTAAAGGCTTATTTAAGTAATTTACGGTGCACTTAAAGATAGTCGAAATTGTTCTTTAAGTTTTCTTTAATGAACCTTTACTTGCACTTAAAGTCGTTATTTCGTCCTGTGTTGGTTATTGTTTCGGGCCCTTGTTATCCGAGGTATTCCTAACAGATCTAACAGAAATCCCGACCTTCCACAAGTCTAATGGATCCTGAAAGTCGCTTTTATGATATATCTTCACGGTTGGTACGCGCCCTGTGATTGGTCAATTTAGCCTGTTCACAGTTACAATGGAATCCCGATTTTTCAACGGATAAAGATGCGTTTCATTGTATATTTGAATGGGATTTAACAAATGGAAGGTATGAGAAATCAGGAAAAATTTGTTCGCAAACACCACCCGATCATTTACATTATCCACGCAATCATAAAATTGAAAACAATTAATAGAAGCATCAAAAAAAAACACAGGCTTGGCAAGAACATACTTTTGTGGTATGGAATGTATGAATTAAAATTTCTGACTTGTTTTCGGGATTTTCCGAGGTTAAAATCTTTAAAAATCGACGTTTCGGCCAGTTTCACTGGCCTTCTTCAGGTCCTTTTAAAAATGTATCAATATGGCGGAACGTTGTTTAGCTTGGTAACCGCATGTAACTTTGTGACTATTACATGACGTGTAAACGATGTCAAAATGCGCGGGAAAAGCAGTCGAAGGCCTGTGGAGTACTTTTACTTTTGCGATAATTCACTGTCTGCTACAGTCTTTTTCACGATCAAAGAAGGATTTTAGGACTGGTTTCCATGTTTTCCATGGAATGTATGTGTTCTATAGAATAAAGGCAATTAATGAAATAATAACGGGGCGTATTAAATTGGGAAAAAATAGCATTCTTTGCTGAAAAAAAAAATTAATAAATAGTCGATCAATATTGATGCTGGCCTTTGATGATGGCGGCACATTTCTTCAGATGAATGGAATATGTTTTCAGTGATATGTGTGATAATTTTAAAAAGCAAGCCGGAAGTCATGGGGACGAGGGTGAGAAATAAGTGTTGTTATTGCCGAGTAACCAATAGGAAGGCAACTTATGCCCTGTGATGTGAACGCTTGTTCTCACTGTGAATGAGATACCTGACGAAAGAGGAAATAGTGGAGGAAAGAAAAGAACTGGTTAAAGTGTTGAATGGAGATGCGTTTTCCCTCTCAAAGCATGGCCAATGGAGATGAAGATAATATTTTGGAAGAAGCCACTGGGCGATACGGAAACCTTCAAGATGGTGTTATTTCTTATAGGCAATGGATGCAGGCCCACATTGATTGCAGAGTGGATTATGTCTTCTCAATTTTGGGGCACAACTAAAGGAGCTGAGACTGGAGAGCAAGGCAGATAGATTTATCTTAAACAATGCGGATCAGAAGCGGCATTCCTGGTTTTATTTTGACATTGACTATAACAAAGTGCTATATTTAAATGGCCTGCCAAAAAAAAGTGAAACGGAGATAAACTAAAATGGACGTGAAGGCAGTTTACTAAACTAAAAGTGAACAATGACATTATTGATTTGATATGTGATAAGTGTGCTACAATAAATAATTAAATGAATGTATATTCTGACTGTTGTTTCGATCGTGGGAAGGGTGATTGTTAATTTTTATATGGTTTGAATCGTGCATACTTATGTTTGGTGGAGTGGCGTGTTTTGATTTAACGCCTCGCCGCGCTAATATTGACTCGCGCCTCCTTGCTAATGTCGCGAAACTTCTCCGTTTTGTCATAATGTTGCATTCGTTTGAATGGTAAAGAACGAAATAGATATGCATTTTCTTCATTTCTCTCGCGTGAATATTCGGGTTTATCTTTTTCGGCTCGTGTGTTTGTGAAAGCGTATCGTAGCAAAATAGATATTTGGTGTAGTAGCACGTTATTTGTCGCCTCACGTTGAAAGAACGAGATATATGCATGTATAGGTTCCTTATTTCCTCTCGCGTGTTTGTTTATATTTGAAAGCGTATTGTAGCAAAATAGATATTTGGTGTAGTGGCGCGTTACTTGTCGCCTCACGCTTAAAGAACGAGATATATGTGTAGGTTCCTTATTTACGTTTATTTAAACTGGCACGAATGTTCGGGTTTAGTTTTCGGCTCGCGTGTTTGTTTATATTTGAAAGCGTATCGTAGTAAAATAGATATTTGGTGTAGTGGCGCGTTGTTTGTCGCCTCACGCTTAAAGAACGAGATATATGTGTAGGTTCCTTATTTTCTCTCGCGTGAATGTTCGGGTTTAGTTTAATTTCGGCTAGCGTGTTTGTTTATATTTGAAAGGGTAGCACAGTAAGATAGATATTTAGTGCAGTGGCGCGTTGTTTGTCGCCTCACGCTTACAGAACGAGATATATGCACGCTCTGTAAGCAAGGATTACGTTCCGTACGAAACGTACGGTTCGTACGAATCGTATGGACAGTAAAAAGTTATTCACAGTGACTTAGTGTGATAATGACTGACTCGTCCCCAGTCGTCTCTCAATTCACGAGAGGAGCGCGGCCTAGGGGAGCGCGGCCTAGGGGAGCGCGTCTATCCCCCACGCGCGTCTCCCGCGTCTTACCTAGAAAGACGACTGGGAACGAGTCAGTGATAATGAGATGCACGTTCCGTATACAGACAGAACACGGGCCGCAAGCAAGGATAACGTTCCGTGCGAAACGTACGGTTCGTACGGATAGTATAAAGTTATTCACACTGATTGAGTGTGATAATGAGATGCACGCTCCGTGTACAGACAAAACACGGACCGCCAGCAAGGATAACGTTCCGTGCGAAACGTACGGTTCGTACGAATCGTACGGATAGTATAAAGTTATTCACACTGATTGAGTGTGATAATGAGATGCACGCTCCGTATACAGACAGAACACGGACCGATATTATTACCGTATAGTTACGATATTATTACCGTATAGTTACGAAAAGTTAGAAGGTTACGGTCCGTTACGGACCGTAAGCAAGGATGACGATCCGTACGTTTTGTACGGACCGTCAACTTTTACTTCACGTTCTTGATTGTTCTTCATGTATCTGTTTTATCTTGTCAGAATGTACCTGTTTTATTTTGCCAGAATTATCAACACATTCTTAAAATAACCCAGCCTGACAGGGTTTTTCATTACTGATCTGACGAGAGCTGATGAGCTGTATACTACTTTTGTTGTTCATGGATACTAAATCTAATTTTTCGTTCTTTTTTTATAGGTATTTCTAGCAAGAAAGTGGTTTTCCTGTATAACACTTGCATTAGGTAAAGCTAAAGTAAATTCTAAAACCATTGGTGGACTTTAACCCTGAAATTTGGTTTCCAATTGATCGATGAGCAGAAGCATAAGAAACATTGTGCATAAACCAGCCTGAGTTGTGTACAGCACAGGGCTGATTTATTCGAATAACTACCCTGGGTCGGGTTGTTCAAAACACGATTAAGCTAACCCAGGATTAGCGTCAATTTTGAATCCAGTTAAACAACTCAACAATTGAAAATTTTTCCAAACTTTTCTGCCCTTCAGTTTTGACTTAAACTTGTCTTCACTAATAGCTATAAATGACCTTTCGAAAACATTTTTAAACAGAGAAAGGAAATCCTCGGTTAACTTTTAATCCAGAATTAACGTTAATCGGCTTTCGAACAACCGGTCCCTGGGAACTTATTTAATTTTAGGACCGCAAGTAAGGGTGGATGCTTATTCAAGGGTGGGTACTTATTCGAATAAATAGGGTATTTTATAACATTTTGCACCATTACAAAAACAACTAACCCTAGCTAAATCGTTACCCTAACAAGAGCACAATTCTAACTACAGGGAGCCCAGACTCAGCCCAGCCCAAAATAAACACTTCAATGGCTGTTTATTGATAATTTTGAAATTTTATCAAACTCACGATAAAATCCCGTGCAAATCCTTATTTTTTCTGTTGTTGAGGCCCGGAAGGGAGACTCACATATAAAAATGACAGGGGTGCTCGTCGAAAATTAATACAATTAAGTAATTTTTATCCCCGAGAAGTACCAATTCTAAAACAACACATGTCATATTCTGTCATGTTTTTTTCGGCTCAATACCCTAAAAGGTACCGCGATAATTCTAACAGTGGTCATTTTAGATTTAAGTACCCTAAGCGGTACCAATCAATCCAGGTGTTGAGGACCCTGTCTTCTAACCCTAACTGAACTGTTACAAGATTAAAGCCCTAGCATCATATTACAACAATTACAAACTTTATGTGGCTAAACAAGCATTTTACACTGTGTATTGAACTGTAATAAAGCATTTTTCACTGACAGAGCATCTCTTTGTTTTCTTTTGTTTCAAAATTAAAATCGATGTATATACACAGTATTTTTCAAAGAGTTAAAATAACTCCTAAAGTGAAGTTAAATTAACTCCTTGCACTGGAGTTATTTCAACTCCAAAAAAAGAGTTATTTCCCCCCCCCCCCCCCCCAAAAAAAAAAAAGCAGTTACCTTGCTGTATAGTAGAGTTAAATTAACTCCATTAGTAGTTGGAGTTATTTTAACCCCAGATTCGGAGTTAAATTTGGAGTTAAAATGACCCCAAAAAAGGGATTATCCTGAACCTAAAATTTTTACTCCACTTTTGGAGTTAAAATAACTCCTTGAAAATTACAGTGCATCTACTACAAAACACAAGGAAACATTCGCCGATAACAATGCATGAAAATACGAAAAGAATCATGAGAAAAATGTATTACCTTGGTAAGTAGCTCCCTCTCTTTCTTTTTGATTCTGTGGACAATTATAATACTGTCAAACAAGTACTAATGTATAATGTAAATTAATGATTCACTAAAATGAGAAGAGCAAGTGGCCAAAAGCAACAATGAACCCGAACGGCAGGCGGTTTGCTTTTAAAAGTACCGTTAAACTCTCCACAATCTTCTTCATTGTTTGCATCAGGTTATGTGAGGACAAAGCAGCAATTTGCTTTATGTCTTTTATACAGTCGAACCTTGCGAAACCGAGCACTTAAAATGAAAAGCCAATAAGGGTCGCTTACGAGAGATCAAACCACAAGGGGTCTTGACTTTTTGTCAAATTATGTCTCATTAGAGTTCTCATATAAGGAACAAGATGGTTTTCGTTTGTGCATCGCAGTATCTACTTTGCGTCTGCATGCAGTTACGGCAAAATACGGGGAAGTGGTCCTTATCAGAGCTTAAAACAACCTAAAATTGAAACCACTTGCGTTGAAGACGAAAGTAGTCGCAGTCCCTTGGAGAGGTGGTCGCTTACGAGAGGTTTCGACCATAGCGATTTGACCGTAAAATCGTATTTTAAGGTCGTATTTTAATCGTATTTTGGATAGTGGTCGTTTACGAAGGATGTTCACTCATAGACAAGGTTCGTCCGCAATAAAACCAACCAAATCTTACGAAACGTCAAACACGTGTTTTACAAAGCAAATGTTACCGCCCGCCTTATGTAAAGCGGCCACGCGACCGATCAGCGTGCGCGTTATATCATCCAATTTTTAAAATAAAAGGTCCTTTGTTCCTGCTAACTTCTTTTTTCAAGAATGCTACGTCTTCAGTAGTATTGGTCTGTGGTATCGGGCATAGCCAATCACAGCACAGTAGAACAATGGAAAGGTGTGAAAATCCAAGATGGCGGCCGCGAGGGTACTTACAGTACGGGAAACGAAAGGTGTGCATATATTACGATAATGAGGAGACCACCTAATTAGAAATTCAAATCTCAGAACCATGAAACCATAATCCTTTGGGAGAGAGGGTGATGGGGATGGGAGAGAGGGGGCTGGAACCCAGTATGGGTACAGAAGAGAGGAGACTACGACCAATAAAAAGGAACCGGAAGTGAATATTGCTGGAATGAGTGGAACCGGAAGTGAGGGGTTAAATAATATAAGTCATAAGGAGAGAGGGGGTAGGACCCAGTAGGGTATTTATGTTAAAAGATACTTTTAACGCATGCGTAGGAATGACAACAGAATATCCATTGTTTCATGGGTTTATTGATTTAATTATATTACAGTAAGTGAATTCTTTACAAAAAATGGAGAATAAACAAAGACAAAGAAATCGAACGATTCAACTAAGTTTTCAAATAATTTAGTACAAAATGGAAAATAAAACAAAGACATAGAAAGCGTACTGTTGACAATAATAACGACTAAATATTTCTCATGTTACGTTCTTCTCCTCCTGAAGTATGAACAAAAGTAAAACTGAAAGCTACTAGCCGGTTGTAGCGACGAGTAAATTCTCTTAAGATTGGATTTAATAATCCCTTTACTTCACGCCTTGCATGTTCAGATTCAATATTACTCGCTCTTCGAATAGTTATTTCGATATTAAATACTCTTTGTATTAGCTGACTGTTTAAAGTGTGCCTGTGACAACGTTCACTTACCGTCATTTCTTCGAGCATTTTAACTTTGTCTTTTAACAAAGCGTTTTCCTCCTCTATATCTTCTGAAACCTACAAAAGACAAAATATTACAAAAGTTCAGTAACGTAAAGAGTACAATTTTGATTCTTTAAACCATAAATACCTATTTAAAGTCCTTCACGCTTTTAACTTTAAGCCGTATTTTGTTCAATGGATTCGTACCTTTTACTCGAACGTGTCTAGAAGTGTCATGAACAACGGCTTCACTTCAAATTATTTCAAGGTAGACCGGAAGGTAAGACAAGGTGATCCACTATCGCCCTTTATGTTCATTTTAGCCCTGGAAGTTCTGGCATGTAGTATTCGGCAAGATGATATATGAGTTATCAAGATTGGAAACAAAGAGGTTAAACTTGCCATTTATGCTGATGACATGACATTATTCTTCTTATGAGTACCTACTTTGAAATCTTGCGCACTTTGCTTCACTATCTGGTCTCAACGTCAATGCAGGAAAAACAGAATTTTTTTGTTTGGGTTCAGAAAAAAAACTGGAAACGTTTCCATACAAATTTAAAACATCATTAAAAATCCTAGGTGTGCATTTTAGTTACAACGAGTTGTCTAGGAAAATAGAAAATCTCGAGGAAACTCTTAAATCTATAGAAAAGACACTAAATATGTGAAAGTGGAGGGGGCTTTTCATTATAGGGAAAATTCAAATATTTAAATCATTTGCTATTCCAAAATTTATGTCAAAAGCAGCTGTAATTTTTGTTTCGAATGACGTTGTAAAGGATGTTAACAAAGAACTTTACCATTTTATTTGGAATGGTAAGGACAAGGTCAAACGGGTGGCGTTAATCAACGATATAGAAGATGGCGGTCTGAAGATGCTGGATTTAGAATTATGATTCGGGCTCAGCGAATTAATAATCTGTCTTAAAAAATACATCGAAGATTATTAGTCCTTGGAAATTCGTTTTGGATTATTATTTGGAGAAAGTAGGTGGTAAGTTTATTTTGCAGTGTCATTTTGATTATTGCAATTTACCTATTTCTTTGCCAATGTTCTATAAAGATTGTCTCGAGGCATGGTCCTACCTTACAACGAAGGAGGTAGTTTCTTATCAAGACATAATATGACATTTGTGTAACTGCAATTGCACTTTTTTAGAATATTCTTAGGATTTAATTTTAATTTCATTAGATTTTAATACAGTAAACATGCAACATACAAGGCTGCATAGAAGGGAGGTTTCGATAATGCAGCATAAAGGACAAAACAACAACAGAAACGAGACAACAGTTCAATAAAGATAGACAGCGGTAACCTTTTTGATTTTATTACTGGATGCCAAGTAATAATAGTAAGGAGATATTGCCAATACAAAGCTAGAATAAACAAAAAGGGGTTGGGGTTGGTTTGCGCTGCTATGCAAAACAGGATTAGAAACAACAAAGATGAGACAGTAGTTCAATAAAAAAAAGTCAGCTGCGATAATATTAGCTTTAATTCCATGGATGCTGAGTGATAATTATTTGAAGAAAGTGGTAATATAAATTAGAAATCTATAAGCACAACTCAAACATACGAAAGGATACATGAATTTCCTTAGATAAATTTCGGGAGAAAGAAGGCCTTCTCCTGCATGCTTGTCAATGTACCTAAAATAAAGAAAAATAAAATAAAAGTTGCCACGCGTTAATCCCGATTCGGAGCAACTACAGAATGCAGGGCCACTTTTTATCGTATACCAACGAGCTGGCTCGTTTGGCTCGGCAGTGGAGTAAAGAACGAGAAATAATTTTATGCTCCCTAAAGTATTGCTTTTGATGGTCTATGCATTTGGTGGCTCGTTTGGCTCGGCAGTGGAGAGCAAACGAGCCAGCTCGTTTGGTATACGGTAAAAAGTGGCCCTGTATTCTGTAGTTTACTAAAAGAAAAATAATTTCGAACATCAAAAATAGACTTACCTGTTATAGTTAACTCATCAAACGATTCCTCGAGCTCTTGAAGTTCAAAAGAATCTTCGTATGTCTCTTCGACCTCCTTGAAAGCCATAAGACCAAATTATGAATCCTTCTTTCGGTTTCATAACATATTTCTATTATTATTACGGTTACATCGTCAACATCACAGTACTGCTTAAATAAACTCTGAAAGCGAGTAAATTCGTCAAAAAAGGCCAGTGACAAGAAAGCGACAAATTTGCCAAGAAATCGATACGTTTTCTGGCAGGCCTTCGCCTCCGTATCTTTCTCCTTAAGCCCGGGCTACACGTTCTAACATTGTTATATAACATTTATGGGTTCAACAATGTTAGAACGTGTAGCTGGCATGTTAGATGACGTTTGTCTAACATTTTTTGTTAGAAGAATGGTTTGATTTCGATGTCAGACAAACGTCATCTAACATGCCGGCTACACGTTCTAACATGGACCCTCGCGCTACGCGCTCATCACCAGTCGCTCGCGCCGTCGCCCTCGTCACGCGAAACACAAGAGGAGGAGGCTGGTAAGCACCCATATAGTGTTTTGTGTTTCCCTAACGGATGTTAAAGAGCTAACGCCTACGCAGTTTAACCGATCACAAGAATTCCTGTTATCCGGTGTCACAGTGATATGTGTTCCGGGAACACATTCTCTATTTTCAAATTGCCCATAATGCACTTTGTTTGCCCCCCAAATTTTGCATAAACTATTGTTTTGAAATGCCCCTGGGAATATGCAGTCCTCCCAAGAGCATTTACAAACAATAGTTTATGCAAAATTTGGGGAGCAAACAAAGTGTATTATGAGCAATTCGAAAATAGAGAATATCACTGTGACACCGGATAACAGGAATTCTTGTGATCGGTTAAACTGCGCAGGCGTAAGCTCTTTAACATCCGGTTTGACAAAATCGAATCTATTTAACACGAAGCCATCAAGAATTCTTTGAAAAAAAAATAGTAGGACTCTCAGAAATTGTGCCAGGTGCAGAGATCAGCATGAGTAGCATAGCAGTAGCAGTAGTAGCAGCAGCAGCAGCAGCAGTAGCTAGCAGTAGCATTAGCATTAGCATTAGCATTAGCATTAGCATTAGCATTAGCATTAGCATTAGCATTAGCATTAGCATTAGCAGTAGCAGTAGCAGTAATATTAGTAGTTAGAAGTAGTTAGTAGTAGTTAGTAGTAAACACTTTATTAAAGTGTCAGTGGTTCTAGCGTTTACACACTAATTGGTAACAATATATTATTATAAGACTGAGACATTAATAAAAGTTACAACTGATATATGTTCTGAATAAAAACTCTAGTTACAAAATGTACCCTAATTACACATTACATCTAATTAAAAACTACGATAAACATTTAAATTAAAATTAACCGTTGCAAATATAGGAGCTCTTATGGCAACGAGGAATTATTTTATTTTCTCTTTTTGTTGCTAAAACGGGTCAAAACGGAATACGACACCGAAGGATGATGAGTTCGAACTTGCAGGAACTTGGGAGGGTAGAATTGCTAATTTTGCTGTCAACCAGGCGATCAGGCTCGTTGCTAGAATTTGTGATCATTTATATTCAGTCGTGTGCGGGAAACTTCCACGTAGGAATAAGTAGTGACATATTCTGTATACATCAGCTAGCTAATTTCACAGTCTTAACTCTCCGACAGGCACCGAGCTATACAACAATAACAATAACAATGGCTTCTAGCCTTAAAAACAAGATAGCAGTGCGCTGTGCTTAACAAGGCCAATGAAAATAGAGGTTTCTGAGAGCTGCTACACTACCGAAGTTTTCCAGTGTTCTTGGACCTAATTTCTACCAATGGTTGTCAGGTTGCAATTTGACGTCTTAGTGTGGGTTATCAGTGCAAAAATGATATATAAATCGGAACCTTGAGATATAAGACAAATTTTCACTACGAAGTATGAAACTGTTTGTTTACCAGTGTTAGATTTAAATATGATCTGTTTCGCCAGTGGTAGTAAAATCTAAACATTAAAAGTTAGATTGAATTCATTTATCTGTCTCTCAGCTTTTTTGCATTAAAGCCATCTGTATCTAATGCTAGGTACAAATGCCCACCTCCTGTGGCCAAACTTATTGATGGGGGCCACAGACCTCTGTGGCGTAAACAGGGGGGGGGGGGGGGGGCGGGGGAGGGGAGAGGGTGCGCAAAAAAGGAGAGGGAAGAAGGGAAGGAACGCCTGCTATAAGAACCGGACTATTCGCATTACGCCCACCGATTACCTGGTAATCGAAGTATGTCAACTGTCAATTGTGCACCAATCAGAAACTGGGCGCGCTTTTACGCATCGCTGACTTCAAGTGGGAATTTGTTATCTTTACCGCCCAGCGCGAATTAGCCAGTCAGAATTTTGCGTGCGACCGCCAATGTCAGCTGAAATGAAACATAGGCACGCATTGCGTGCATGAGCAATTTTGAAAATTACCCAAATGTTATGAAATAGTGAAAGCAACAAAAAACAGCGGAAGTAAATTCGCACAAAAAACCGCTTGCAGGAATACTTTTTTCAATCTGTCGGCCAGCCCCCTACCAAAAAAACTACTGAGATCACGAACTGGGACCAAAACTCAAAAATGCAAAGTTTGCTTTTGTATTCTAGTCTAGAGAGTTAGGTATGAAAACAGGTGGGAACAAAATCACAAGTATTGGCCAGTTTTTCTTTTGGTATTTCCGGAGTTAATGACAAAACTACGGCCCCAGTGAAATGAGAAACCTGTCAGTGTTCAACCAGAAAAGTCTTGCATAGAAAGTTAATGCATCCAAAATGAATATAAACGAGAAGTCCAAGGACTACTGTAAAGCGAGTAAATATATTTGAAACAATATTTCGGCTGGCCAGAACAGCCTTCTTCAGGTTTAAGATGTTACTAAATTACAAAATGAAAATACAACATTATATAAAGGAGAATGTCTCAATAGATATTTAAAAAAAAGGAGGGGTGGAAATGACCTACAAGATAACCAAAACTAAAGGTAAGGCTAGTATACGTAAACTACAATTCATCGCGTCTGTTTATCTAAAATGAAGGCTTATTGGAGGGGGCATTGGGGTTTTCGGTTTTTCGGTTTTTGTCATTTTTGAGATCGGTATTTCGTTTTTTGCACTGAAGATTTCCGGTTTTTCGTTTTTTTTCCACTGAATATTTCCGGTTTTTCGTTTTTTGCACTGGAGATTTCCGGTTTTTCGGTTTTGATAACCGTTGCGGTTTTCTTTTTTTTTTCTTTTTTAAAATCCGGTTTTCGGTTTTTATGAAAAACCGTTTTTCGGTTTTGAGCAATGTTTATCCCCAGTGCGGTTTTTTGGTTTTCACGGAAATTTTGAGCGATTTCCCAGTTTCTAAGGGGGGGCGTACGTGATATGCGCACGTCTAGTCAGCTTAGTCCCCGCATTTAAAAACATTGCACTCCGTGGAAACTTCTAACGCAGCGTAAATGCTCCCTCCCCTCCTGGGGGAACTGGCGCGCATATTATGTTCACCCCCTTACAAAGGTGCGGATTCTTAGAATAACTTCCACACGTGGTCATTTCGTATTCATGAACAAAACTCAGAAAACTGCTTGTCAGCTTCGCTTGTGCTCAGATGCGGAGTAGCTTGTAATCCCAACAACTATTTCTCCATTTAAAAGCCCTGCTAAGCAGAAAAAAAAATGGATGCAAAAGTATTGCAGTACCTTGAAATTCATGTGGAAGGAGTTTGACACAAAACTGTTAGATAATTTTCAAAGAATGATGGAAAACGTAGCATTGGAGATTTGAGCAGGTTTTGGAGCATTTTATAATATTAGCGCTCGAGGTCTTAATTCTCATAAATGTTAAAAAAGGAAACATTGAGAGCCAAGAGAGCGGGTCATGACTTTGTCACGTGAAATATCACGTGACACGGAAGTGTTCTAGAAATAACGATAGAGAATGAAGGGATGTTACATGGGGCGATTTTTATTGCAACAATTTCTTGCGGCAGCCGCAACAAAATATATTGCGTTATAAATCATCGTCCGCGCGCTGTTACACGGTGTCAACTTTAAACGGAACAACGTTGCGTTAAGAGTCGTCCCGTGTAACATCATTTAAAACCCAAAAAATTATGCTGGAGATTTATTCTCGTGAAAGTAAAATAAGCAAAAAAAAAAACTGAGAGCCTAGAAGGCAGTCGTGACAACAGGTGAAATATCACGTGAACACAAGTGTTCTAGAAATAACGCTGGAGAATGAAACCAAAAGATTATCTTTAGTAGAGATTTAAATCTCGTGAAAAACATAGGCAAAGAAGGAAACAGTGAGAGCCTAGAAGGGAGCCATGATTTTACTTGACATACAAATGTTCTAGAAATAACGCCGGAGAATGAAACCAAATGATTATGTTTAGTAGAGGATTTAATTCTCATGAAACTGAAATAAGCAAAGAAGGAAACACGAGCCAAAAAGTTCGTCATGACTTTGTAACGTGAAATGTTACAGTGTTCTATTTATAAAAAGTGCGCTTGTGCTTAATAAAAGGACTTGGCACATACATTGTGGAATAGTGTGTAATTCTTCTGTTGGTTTGAATACAAGGCGCTCTGCAAATCATTTTAACTGAAGGATTTTTGTTTGACCCCGCTTTATTTTGCGTGAAGAAATACCCAAGAGTCATCAAAGGTGCGTACTTTTACAGTTATCCAGCAACGTACCTGTAATCGTTGTGATACGTTAATACATAATTTTATTACCATCACATATACAGGGATTTTTAGCGACTAGAGTGATTTCAGAAATCTCTTGAAACAAAATGAAACGGTCATTGTTAAATAGACAACAGCACTGCAAGAGTTATTTTAACTCCAAAAGTGGAGTTAAAACTTTAGGTTCAAAATAATCCCCTTTTGGGGGTCATTTTAACTCCAACCACTAATGAAGTTAATTTAACTCTACTATACAGCAAGGTAACTACTTTTGGGGTTAAAATGACTGAATTCTTTTTTGGAGTTGAAATAACTACGAAAAAAAATAACTCCAGTTCAAGGAGTTAATTTATATGCTCTTCCACACCAAATTAAATAAAGGTTGTCGGGTGAAAAGCATAAACCATGGACGATGCGACGCAAAGGTTTACTGGGAAATTGGGTAAATTAACCTTCGTCTCTAACAGAATACACCTTATATCAACACAAGATGCATGAATAATGCTCTAAAATGTCTAAAGCAAAGAAAACATCTTGATTATCGAGAAATGGAATATTACTCAGCTTTCCAATGCTGCCTACCCATAATCCCATTCGGTCTCATCGTTCATGGTTTATGCTTTTCACGGGTCAACGTTTCTTCAATTTGGTGTAGATTTTAATTTTCACAGCAGTTTGGAGCTTGAAAAAGTTACTAATTGTGCAAAGAACTTTCAACCTTTAAGGGTTCTCATCAGGGCATGTTTGTGAATATTACAGTAGTTACATATTTACATATTATTAAATATGCTGAAACACGAAAATGAAAAATTCCCTAAGGTGTTGTATTAGGTGTTGATAGGTTTTTCTTTCTACTGTAATCATGTATAGGGAAGATATCAATGACGTCACCAATTGTTATTAATGTGCCAACCAGAGCCTTATTGGCTGCCGAAACAAAGGGTTCTTTTGTTCCTGTGGTTGGCACATTTGAATAACAAAAATAATGTTTGTAAACAGATATCATCCCTATAATTAGGAACTTTATGGTTAGCGAACTGTGTCATTCCTGTCTCTCCGGTTTCAAAAATAACTCCGTTGCACCGCAACTCATTATACTGCTCCTCGCTGGGTCCTGGTTTGTGTTACGGCTCCCTGCAAATATTCTATTTTACTGTTCATTTGAAGTTGTTCCATTTCCAATTCTTTTGGTGGGCGGGCACTCATGCACCTGACGGATCAGCGGGTCCTTGTGGATGCTGGTGATCCCTTGTGGATGCTGGTGATGGTTATATGAAACCACTCTATAAGACAGAGCGCATAGGGAGATGTATGCGCATTTTCTCGTGAATACGCTAAGCGTTGAACGATTTGTAGCAGACGGGGGTATTTCACTCGATCCCTTGTTCGATCGGCTGTAGACTTTTCTTAGTAATTCCACTGACCAATGCATAAGACTTCGAGCTCTGGAGGACTTCGCATGTTTTTTTCAAGACTTACGAAAACGCTACAACACGGCAAATGTTGTTGCTAAATGAGTGAAATTTCGATGCCATTTGTGAAAGTTCAAATAAACCAAATTTTGTTTCGATGAATTAAGAGCATGTCTCAGCGTGACACAAATACGCATTGTTTGAAATAAGATTAAGAACTAGATGATGTAATGTTTTAAAGAGTTAGAGTTAACCCAAGCGGGGACAAATTCGTTTATGAGGCCGGAATATTGGACTTTTGATGTTGGAAAATGGTCTGGGAACAAAGATTAAGTGGCTCAATGTTTCGGGTCAGAGAAACAAGTAGAGAACACATGGAGCGGCCATGTTGATTTGATTGGCCGTTGAATCACTTTGTTACAAAAGTTGCGCCCCTTCTTTAGTGGAAGGGGCATTGGGGTTTTCTTTTTTTCGGTTTTTGTCATTTTTGAGATCGGTGTTTCGGTTCAGTTTTCATTCAAAATTCCCGGTTTTTCGGTTTTGGTAACCGTTGCAGTTTTCGTTTTTTTTTTCTTTCAATAACATCCGGTTTTCGCTTTTTTATGATTAATAGAGAGTAATGTTATACACAAAATAACAACTCAATGGTTGTACAGTTTCGGTTTTCAAGTTT
Source organism: Cladopsammia gracilis (assembly GCA_022457155.1). Lineage (NCBI taxonomy): Eukaryota > Metazoa > Cnidaria > Anthozoa > Scleractinia > Dendrophylliidae > Cladopsammia > Cladopsammia gracilis. The sequence continues at coordinate 194,611 of JAJGOT010000393.1, forward strand.
TTTTCGGTTTAATAGGCCCCAATGCTCCCCTCCTTATTATTTCCTGGCAATTTGCATCTATTCTTTTTTAAAAGGTGCTTTTGTTATCGTGGCAAAAAATTGGGTGACATTTGCCTATATACACATGCATATAGTATATTTTCACTCGTCATCAGGCTCTCAAACGAACGTACAGACTGCGTGTTCCCTCGAGCGGTGTCACTAATAAATGACTTGGCATTTGCACGGTCTGCACTAGCTGAATAAAAAATAACAGACTCCCTTGAAACTTTTAAACAAAGATAGGATATACTGCCTTGAGTCAAATAGGTATTTACATGGCAATTCTACGAACGTCTGGACTCCCGATCGAATTTAATATTCGCAGTTGTTTAATATTCGTACGGGACTGTACGCCGGCTGGCTGGTATTAGCTATTTATAGGGGGTTCTTCCAGTCTGTGAGCTCCAATGCTCGAGGAATTTTCAGAATAATATTTCCCTACCTCATTAATAATAATATATTTTTAACAGAGTTTGTAAGAAATTCATTTCGCGATTATTCAACCTACTTTAGTCTTGTATTTATGGTTCATCTTTGAACGAGAGGTTGCGTGACATTTGCCGTGAGTTCAGCAAACAAATTCAAAGGGGCCGATTACATGGCGAAATAAATCCTCTTAAAATGAAGTTAGCGATTATATGAACAAAGTTTCAGCCCGGGCTGAAAATTCCAGCCCGGTTTCTGAAACCGGGCTGAAAATTCGCCATGTAATCGCATCAGAATTTCAGCCCGGGCTGAAAAGTGAATTTGGGCACGCGCAGTCGAATCTTCGACGCCATTTTGATTCTCGTTATTAATCTTCCCGCGCAATTCAAACTTGGCGCCCGGGCTGAAATCTCAGCCCGGGCTGAAATTTGTCAAGTAATCTCAACGAAATTTCAGCCCGTTTGACCGGGCTGAAATCTCAGCCCGGGCTGAAATTCGCCATGTAATCGGCCCGTAAGTGGCGAGAAATGAGTCGTTCGCGTAGTGTACTAACACCGACTGCCTAAATCAAATCAACAACGCTCAATTCAATCGCTTAATGTATCTAAACAAAAATATAATATTTTATATAAAAACAGGAAGAAAAATACTTTTTTTAAAACTTGACTCGAACTTGACTCGTGACTCGAACTTGACTCGGGCTCGAACTTGACTCGTGAAATAAGCACACACATTCAGTTCATCATACACTTGCACATGTTGGTTTTTGTTTTTGGCTTTAATCAGTCCATCGCATTTGACTGTAAATGAGATCTTGTTGGTATATTTGTATGTAGTAACACCGACCATTCGTAATTTTTATCTAATAAATGCAACCTGAAGGAAATGACAATTTACTAACGAATTTCACCTCGTTTAAGGGAGAAAGCAGAGCGGGAATTAAATCAAGTTGATATTTTTACAAGGTTTGTGGCATTTAATGCTGTTTTTCCCTTATTTTCCTCCCTTAATTTTAAATTCCGCTTTTTAACTTCATATTTTTGTTCTTTAGCTATTTGATTAATAATTGGTTTTAGTGGACATCGAAAGAGAGAAAAAAAAACAACAACAAAGCAAGCGTGAAATCATCGCTTGTAAATGGGGAGATATTTTCAAAATTGTTATTGTTTGCCTCTTTTCGTTTATTCCGTTCTTTGACGGTTGTCGAGCCGGTATTTATAAACCTAACTACATTTGTCAGGCACGAGAAAATGCCTACCAACGGCTAGCAGTTGAAATGTCACCTCTCATGACCTCTCGATGTGTGGCAAATTTGCTTTTAACTAACAATTCATATTCAGTTGATGTCAAGTTTCAGTGTTTTGCTGTCCCGCACCGACGTGGCACGTAGAAGCTAACACCACTATCCCAATTTGTAAATAAGATGCATTTTGTTTTTAGTCCATGTTCATAGAACTAAAATGTGAACGTTCTCTTCAAATTAATTTTAGCCAAGTTTGCTTCAGTTCCAATTTTTATGAAAAATGTGTTGGGATAGAATAATAAGAGAAATCCGTCAGTTGTTCCACTCTAACAGATAGACGTGTCTCAGGAATACTTTACCACGGATTTTCGCCGAATTTGTGCACTGGTTTTTTAATTACATGCGATAAAACTGAATACGTGTTTAATACTTATTAATTTCCCGTTCATAACCCGTCGCATAAAAGTAATATATTCTCATCAGAGGCACCCGCAAACAAAGCCAAGGGCACAGTTACGATATGGGAAGAAAACGCCCCAAGGCAGTAGAGAGCGGGAGCTCCAAACAGCATGTTATTGACCTGTCCCTCGGGGATATGTGATATATTCCCCTCGTGGCGTACCCGCTCCTGGTCAATAACCCTTACATATTGGGATTAAAGTATCATGGAAGATATGAAACGTTTGATTCGGCTTGAATTTTGGTACAGAGCAGTAAATAGAAACGACTGGGTGATATTTCAACCCAACTACACTATAGAGATCCTTCATAACGCCTCTAATTGATTTTGTAGTCTATATTGTATTTGCAGCTTGAGAAAATGGGTAGTTCGCGCGCACGCAACCTTTCATTCGACAAACAAATCACTTCAAAACCATTAATGTTAATGGTTTGTTGAAAGCAAGAAAAAGTTACTGACACCTGAAAACAGAATGAAATTAAACTTGAAAAGTTGATAAAACAGAGCGGGAATTATCTCAAGCTGATATTTTACAAAGTTTGTGACGTTCAATGTTTTTTCTCTTCTTTTACTCCTTTTCAAAATTCCGATTTTTAAACTTCACATATTTGTTCTTTAACTGTTTGTCTTATGTCTTATAATTGTTTATGTTGACTTCGAAAGAGAAAAACAACAGAGCAAGCGCGAAATCAACGCCTGTAAAGGGTGAGATATTTTCAAAATCGTTATTGTTTGCCTCTATCTTCGTATATTCTGTTCTTTGAGTTGATGAGCCGGTATTTAAAGAGTTAACTTGTGCTTTCATACCAGAAGAACACTTGCTTAACCGTCGCTTTAAAATAAGTTTTGATTTACTGTTTTTCCGTTGTAGACACTTTTTATACATTTGAAGTTTTTTAACTCGTTAATACGCGAAGCTTAATGAACGAGTTATATAGCAGACGGTGGCAAATATGCAAATTTTCACTGCTTCCTTTCATCCTTCGGATGTAAACTTTTCTTGGAAATTTTGCTGACCAGTGCATAAGGCTTATAAACGATCTGCGGACTTCAAATGGAATTTTCAAGATTTAGGAAAACGGTACAGCACGATAAATGTTGTTTTTAAATGCGTGAAGTTTGGCTGCCATATTTAAAAGTTCAAATAAACCAAATTTGCGTCTTTCATGTCTTAGCGTGACACAACAACGCATTGTTTGAATAGGAGAGATCTGGCTCGCTGATTGGCTGAGCCATAACTAACGCTTCCGGCCCCTGCGTTCAATTCCTGGTGGAGACGTCAAATAACCTTGTTCTTTATTTTTTCCTTTCTTTTTTTAATGGAAATTTGATGAAGTTGACAACCTTTATCGAAATTGAAGTACTTTCTTCCAAAATTGCCACTAAAGACATTCAACTCTGAATTAAAAACTGTGGCCATTTTTGTCATTAAAATTATTTATCGCGGTGACGCCGCTAAATGTACTAAAGATCAACTTCCATATATCGTCAGTGGATATGTTCCTCAAGTGAATAAATATCCTTGCGTTTTTCTATTGAAAAGTGTAGGTAGACCTTAAATATCACACATATATTGTGGATTACAGTATTTTATAAAAATATATACTCGTGCAGATAATTTAAACATACCTTAACACTGCGTTACACATTTTCCGCGTAGTATAGATAAATTTGGCAATCTTATCGAAGGTGTTAATCAATGCAATAAAGCTTCCACAAACTGACGAGTTTCTCCTCAACGAAATCAACTAAGCACATGTCTAAATTCGGAATTTCTATTTGATTACATTTCGACACCTTTTTAAGGAAGGGTCGCTCAAATATGAACCATCACCAGCGGTAGCGAACCAAGGACCGCACAAGACTGCCGAAGTCGGAGAAGCCGAGTTCGGCTCAGATGAAAAGGCCTTCGTTTAACTTTTATGTAAACGATGGCCTTCACTCAGCCTCCAGCTCGGAAAGCGCAGCAGATTTACTTCGCGCACCCAAGCCATGCTGGCCACTGCTAACCTTCGCCTACATTAAATCACCTCGAGTCATGCGGAAGTCATGGGAGCGTTCACATCCGAAGATCAAGCGGGCTCCACAACCTAGATTTCGGCAAAGGTTCTATACCGGTCCAGCGATCGCTTGGGGTGTACTGGGACTCGAAGTCTGATGCCTTCACATTCCAGATTTCGTTGGGAGATAAACCTTTCTCATGACGAGGAGTACTATCAGTAACTTGCAGCCTCTACGATCCCCTGAAAGCAGCTTCTGAGATCAATGACCGCACATCTCGGTGACTCGCACGCGGTCACGTTGAACGACCTGCTTTCGGTAGAACAAAACCCCGCATGGGAAGATTGATGCTATTGCCTTCAGTCACTAGAGGAGCTCAAGTTTTCCGGCTCTTACAGCGTCAAACCGCTTAAAAATGCTGCATGTTTAGAGCTCCACACTTTTGGGCTCATACCTAAGAACATTCCAGCCAACCGGTGAAGTCCAAGAAGCATTCGTCCTTGGCAAGGCTAAGCTCACTCCAGCCCATACGACAACCATTCCCCGTTTACAGCTCTGCGCAGCTGTAATGGGAGTTGAGTTATCCAAGCTCATCACTGAAAAACTCGAGCTGAAGCATGATGTGGTGATTTACAACTCGGACAGCTCTATGTCAGTAACAGTGTGGAAAACCCCGCAGAACCCCAGCACCGAATCAATGGAATTATGTCTCTACCAAACTGAATCCCGCAGATCTAGCTACTCGATGAGAAGACCAGAAGCAAGTCACCTAAAAGAGAGTACGTGGCACACAGGACTGAAGTTCCTTTACATAAGCGACCTCACAACCTCCACTCGTAAGGGAAACACAGCTGCAGAAGTGTGCGCACAGATGTAAAGATCCTAGCCACTGAAGTGGAGACCCGCACGACTCTTGGATTAGAACGTTTTTCAAGGTTCTCGCGATGGGTAACTCTACGAGGTGCAATCGCTAGACTGATTACTGTCGTACAGACACGACACCCAGCAAAATCCGGGCTCAAGAGGATGTTCCTCCTATACAAGTGTTCGACCAAGCAAAGGCGGTAATCATCAAAATTATCTAGCATGAAGCATTCAGGAATGCCATCGAGTATCTGCAGTGCTCAGAAAAGCTTCCCAAGACACGAACTTTAGCGAACCTGTGCCCTGTCATCGGCAAAGACGGATTTCTTCGAATTGGCGGCCGACTTGACCATGCAGATCTCAGCAACGAAGAACGTCACCCTATCGTCTTGCCGAGCTCATATCACATTTCAGCGCTTATAGTCCGGCATTTTTATGACTAACTACAACACCCAGGAAGGCTTTTCACACATGGCTTAACCCGAAGAAGCGTTTATTGGATCAAAGGCGGAAAGAGATTAATCAACAGCGTCATCGACAATTGGCTTAAACATGGCATAGCTCGGCGTAGAAGAATCCACTGCTCGCAGGGTAAATACTTACATGACCCTCGCTTTATTTGAAGATTTTTGATATTGAATCTTCCCGCAATTACCTATTCCTATCAAGGGCTAGCGGTTGCAACGTCCTCTCTCGATAGGTGGCAAATTTACTTTAACAATTCCTATTCAGTTGATGCCAAATTTCAGTGTTTTATTACCACCGACGTTAATCACGTAGAAACTTATCCTTTTCCCCATTTGTAAATAATCGTTCGAGCCCCTCGAATCCCTCTTCCTACGTGCCTGTTCATAAAATTAAAATGCGAACTTTCTCAGCGAATTTAGCCACTTTTGCTTCAGTTCCGATTCTTAAAAATAATGCACTGAGATAAAATAATATGAGAAGTATTGTTCTACACTAAAAGATAGACATTTCTCGAATACTGTACCACAGCTTTTTCCAAGTATTCCCAATCTATATTTCTTTGCCTTGGAACGGGCAAAAGTCCGCATTTGCGGAATTACAGATTAAAGTTTACAGCCCATGGAAGGAAGGAAGGAAGGAAGTAGTGAAAATTTGCATATTGTCTCCGTCTGCTATAACTCGTTCATTACGCTTCCCTTATTCACGAGTTAATTAAAATAACAATACTCATCGGAAAGACGGTGACTTTCTGATTGCTTGAAATAAAAGCTGGCTAATCAAACGACTCTCCAAGTTCCACATCATCGCCAATCACTTGCATTTCTCGTTTAAGTTACAATCTTGTATTCTTCTGTTTAAAGGTTTTGGATAGTTTTTTCGTCATCAAAATAATATTGCTGATCCTAACGCAAAAGTAGGCAGAGAGTCTTTATGGCTCTAGATCCCTCGAAACGCTATATTTTTTGTCTAAATTGGCTAAAAAATATTTCTTTCGTTCATTAACTGCAGTTGAGCCGACATTTAAAAACTTGACTGCACTTGTGAGTCGACTTTAAAACAAAAACAAATTGCCTACAAATAGTGTTGAAAGGAACATTTATGTTGTGTTTTGCAGACTAAAATATAAACTTAGATGTCCTTCCATTGTCATCCATTTGACAATCTGAATTTATAATAACATGCCTCAATTATGAAAAACTTTTTCTGTTGAGCAACACAGGATACAACTCTAGGTCCATCCTAACCGAAGAATTGTTTTTATTTTTCTTTGAAAAAAAATCACTCATAGAATCAGGCACTCATAGAATGTTGACAAGACATGCACTGCCTCTTGCCTGTTGGTTATTTGTCAGTAAAGGAGATTATTCCAAAAATGAAAGGAAATGCAATACATATTTTCAATCCCAAACGCCATCACGTAAATTTGTATCGATCTTTAATTAATTTGAACATTAATTCAGTGGAAAATATTCAGGTTCGCGTTCAAGCGTAATACGAGACGTGATACATTATTAAAGACTCGAAACCTAAATCGAAGTACGTTTCCATCGAATAATGTTATCAAAATTTCGCTTTTTGGTCACAACCCGACAAATTAATTATGTAGGAATAAGATTGATGAAGTCGCCTCCTTATGTCAGCTAAAAATATTGACTGATGTCAGTGTGTTTTCCATGTAAAGCTCTATTTTATCTTCCAGTTTGTGTTATTTGACTATTCGAGGACTAATAGGGATGATATCTGTTTACAAACATTCTTTTTGTTATTCAAATGTGCCAACCACTGGAACAAAAAAACCCTTTGTTTCGGCAGCCAATAAGGCTCTGGTTGGCACATTAATAACAACTGGTAACGTCATTGATATCTTCCCTAAAATATATATAGATAGCCCAAGCCTAACAGCGTCGCACTTTGAGCAAGCTTAACTAAGGTGAAACTTAACTAAGGTGAAACTTAACTAAGGTGAAACTTAACTAAGGTGAAAGGTTGGAAGCACAAGAATTAAGATTGACGAACGGGCTATTTTCAATTTTAGCAATTCTCAAAAACGCGTATTACGCGACCGTCTGCACAGTACATTTTTATAGACCGTACAAAAGTTCACAAAAACAACTTTTCTCTGTCTAGAATAACTAGTACCACTAGTTTCCGAATAAAATACACTTTTTGTTTGTCAAAAATTGCCCGAGAAACTGATTTGAAAATCAAAAATTGCAAAAATACACAAACATATTTGCATAAGGCGATGCGAGTGAAGATAGAACTGTACTATAAAATCAAAGTCTTGTTTTGTTTACATAAAATCGCTTTTCAAACTATCTAATGAATGAACAAATACATAAAAATGGACAACACAATCTTATTTCGAAAAAATTTATTCAAATCTCCATTAGTTTACGTTTAAAAACAAAACGCGTACCATTTAATTATAGCTCATCGAGTTCAAGCTTTCTTCGATGAAATTCAAGAGCTGAATTTAAGCACGTTTTAAAATCAATTCTCCAAAACTAACAATAACACCAATAAAAAGTCACTCACAGATTGATATCAACATAAATTCTCATCGAAAACTGTAATCTGTTTTACCTTTAAGTACCTCGCTTGCTTGGAAATTCAAATCTCCGCTTCTGGTTCTGAAATCCGTAGAAAACAACCATCTCCCGCATTGATAAAAACGTAAATACATGAAGTTCCTCGAAGCAAGATTTTATCCCTGAAAGCTCGTCTTTTTCCACTAAAGCGGCTTCTGAGTATCCCTTAATTAGTATCCTTGTCTTGAGTAGCAAACCGCGAAATATTTAGGGAAATAACGCCTTTAATTTAAACGATTTTCTCCGCTTAGTAAATTCACAGCAAAACATCGAAGTGTTTTTCTAGCTGACGTGACATTCGGCCGTGTAACCGCGCGAAAAACAAAGCCTCGCTTTGGTTTCAACATGACGTCGTACGCGCATGTTTTGCGACGTCATACGCGCCCGCGAGCTAGTCCTGCGCGACGGCGGAGCTGCAGTAGTCCGGTCCTGCGCGATGGCGGGCGGATGGAGGGCGGGCACACGCGCGCCCGCGAAACATTCCGCTAGCCATGACCATGAAAAATGACGGCATGGTTCGGTTAACACTCGTTAACATCTCTCGAACGGACCTTGGACACCTTATGAAGTTTTACACAACGTAGTATTTTTTATCGTTATACCCTAGTACTGACGTACACGAGAACAGAACCCCATTTTATTGGGCAGAGAACTGAGAGAACAGAGATCCGGCTAAGCAAAGAGTAGCGTTTTGGGGTTTAGCATTGATCTACAGTGTTTAGGGTTAAGCACTGATTTGAAAACGGTTAGCTTTCATTTATTGTTATGGGTAACTCTATAAATATGTTAAAAATTACATCTCCCGGCAGCTAATCCACGTTGGTATAGTGGATAACGATATTAGTTATGAAGCAAACGACTCGGGTTCGAGGCATACACTTTACTGATCTTTTTTCTAATTTTACTCTAAGTGTGAAATAGGTTTTACTACATGTAACTTAAAGTGAAAAGGAAAGGTCCGTTTGAGAGATGTTAACGAGTGTTAACCGTCGCATGGTTCAATGAGTATTGGGCTGCGCAGCCAGGCCTTCGGCCTGGCAAGTGCTCCGCTATTACCCGAATGCAAATATGACTCCCGATTTATTATTTTTTTATATGTATGTAAATTAGCCTCCCTGACCTCATTTTAGAATAAACATTCTTTTGAATTTGGCAGATGCTTACGAGGCCAGTGAGGCTAATTTACATACACATAAAAGAATAATAAATCGGCAGCAATATTTGCATTTGGTGTATAAGGCGAGGAGGATACACAATCCCTTGTTTTACTACTGTTTTCAGATATTGTTTTAGCCCCGGCCCTCCCCTGTTACAATCAAAGCCGCACCCACCTTTTCAGACAGTTTAATGAACGGGGTTATGTAATATATTCCCCTGAAAAGAACAAAAAAAAAACCGAGCCAGGTGTAAAATAAGAGACAATTGTTTCGAGCACTGAATTTCATAGCAGTTGTTTGCAGAGTTAAGTTGAACAGAAAAGGTTGTTGACCGCCTAAAGGAATTATTTATTTTATTTATAATCAATAGTAAGACAGGGTTGTCCATTCAGCTGGAGCTGGTTTAAATGGAGCCCTGTTTAACGGAAACGTAGTACAATATACAAAGAAAAAGCTAAATAAAATTACAGATTACAATGACTAATACAAAAAGATTTGACTACATATAGGAATTACTTATTCAGTATTTGTTGGACGTGTTGGATTGAAACCCTATGTCAGTGATAACCACTTTTAAGTGTGTGGTAAAGTTCCTATAGGCATTAAGCTGGATTGCGTGTTTTGCATTTTAAACCTTGCGTTTATGACGAAAGAAGGCCAAATCCGCTTCTTTGAATTATTGAACGTTCATCATACGCTTGCACATGCCACTGTTGTCGAAGTGGATTTTCCGCATTAATCTAATCGCATTTGCCTTTAAATGAGATCCTGTGGGCGTATTTTGATGCCGACTCGCCGCCGACGAAGTACGTAGAAACTTACCACTTTCCTTGTTTGTTCATTGGAACCTGTGGAATTTTCATTTTTGCGCGCCCGTTCATATCATCAAACCTAAATTCGAACTTTCTCAGTAAAATAGCTCAATGAAATCAGCCACATTTGCTTAAGTTCTAATTTTAAGAATTAAATAATGTATTGGTATAGGAAAGTTAAAGAACCATTGACAAGATAAAAGAGACCATATGTCCCACGAGCGTGGGACAAAGAACGAATCCGAGTCTCCGACAGAAATTGAACCCATGCCTTCCGATAGCCATTCGGACGCTCTAACCATTGAGCAAAAGAGGACTCACGGGAGGCTGAGGTATTTTACTAGGTTCAAATATGACAGGCGTCCCGCATGCTGCTAGGTTCAGCTAGCCTGCATGAAAGGCGCTTTATGAGCCAAGTGGGGCGAGCGAAGCATTTCGCGCGAAGCGCGACACGAGCGCGAAGCGCGAGACGAGGGGAGGAGAAAAATAAAGCACCTGTAGACAGTCCATTGTTCTGGCTCTTCCACAAATCCTCGACCGTTCATCTGGTAGACGGTAATGCTGATAGGCCAATTTATACCACGTGACGATGATGTGTGAGATCCATTATACCAAATGTAAACAACAAGATAAAAACAAGGCTCTCGCTCGTGTTGTAATTACACATAACCTTGGTTATTGTTTGTGTTTCCTCGACTGGAACATTCATCAAACCTTGGATTTCCTCCTGCATCATGCAGTTGTTATAAAAGGTGACAGGCCTAGCACAAATCCTGCTCGTCGTTACAAGCATTTTAGCCCAGCTTTAAAATAAATCTACCCCAAGTACATGCCTGAGAGATTTTTTAGTATTATAAAGAAAAAAAACCGCAGCCGATCACTACTTATCTTGCAACAAAATGTTGGCCAAAGAAGCCATAACATATGCCAAGAGAGCTGGCATAATGAATAGAGATACAATAGTCTATAAATGGCTACACAGCATGAAAACCTCCTGTCATTCAGAGATTTATATCCCAAAGATCATCAAAGGGTCATACAATCCCGCATACAATGCAACTGAGACAAAGAGATAATAGTGACTACTCACAATTCTATTTTCATGATCTAAAGGGAACAAATATCTTGTAGACCTTCTTGGCAAAGCAATTCTAAAGGCTTCTTTATACTTTTTGCGACTAGCGGGAGTCGTGTTTGGCCTGTCACCTTTATAATACTAGAAATCTCTAGCTGTGATACTGACAGGAGGAATTTACGCTTCCCAGAGCCGTTTAGAATATTTAGCTACGTCATCGTTTGTTTGCTAGCTCTAGCTCTTGGCATAACAATGTTTTTTTTTACTCAATTTGAAAAAGTTGTAAGATCAGTAGTAGCCGCTAAAGTAGAAGTTATTCGCTGCTTTATAGGATTATTTCGTGATTTTATGCGAGCGCAAGTCTGCGGTTAGCACAACTTGCGATATAGATCGTGTTTTGATTGGTCATTTCGAAATCACTGCTGTCAGTTAATATTGGTGGGAGTTGGTGAGCGGAAGAGCCAGAACAATGGACTGTCTACAGGCGCTTTATTTTTTCTCCTCCCCTCGTCTCGCGCTTCACGTTCGTGTCGCGCTTCGCGCGAAATGCTTCGCTCGCCCCGCTTGGCTCATAAAGCGCCTGTCATGTAGGCTATGTTCAGCATGTGATACATTATTTATCACCTCACATGGCGCTTCGACAGTGCTGAACCTGGCATAATGCGGGACGCCTGTGACATTTAAGAGTCCGTCCACGAGAGGACCAGGCAGACATCACACATGCCATCTCACCGATTTCTTTCAAACTTTCACAGATTTTTAGGTTCTCTAAGTTATTCAAGAAACCAAAGTGGTTCGGTCCCCTGACCATTGACTGGGATATTAGAGGGCCCGCCTCAATTTCCAGAGGTAAAACCCCAAAATATCCACTGAAAATGCACTATAGTAAGAGACTTCTCTCAAACAGAATGCAATGGATTTTAATCTAATTTCATCCAACAATTGTTTGAACCCTATAGGAACTGAAAACTTAAAGTTCATGTAATTTAATATTATTCCTGTCAATTAAGAGCTGTCAATCATCGACCATGTCACGCAACTTCGCCAAATTGTACTTTTTCAAATGCAATTATCTCCAATGGGCAACATTGTTATTCAACAAACGTTATACTACAATACAAACCTATGCTAGTACTATGTTTCTGTGAAAAACTTTTTTTGGCATCTGTTAAACATTCTTAATGGCGTTCATCTGAAGTAAGTGACCAGCGTCTTCAATGTGCTTTTTTTCGACACAGAGAATATATCAAAAAAATGAATGCTGACATTGGTCATAGTTATTATGGAGTCCTCCGGTACGAAATCAACCAGGATCTTTTAACCGTAACAAAACAGGATCGCCAAGTTTATCTCCTAGAATAATTTGATCAATCTGTTCCTTAGAAAACTCCACAACTGTCACCCCAGAGCTATCCCCAGCGGGGTTTCCCAACCAGTCCACCCAAGTGACCGACCGCGGAGAATACTGAGTGTAAGCACGAAGAAATTACAAGTGACAAAACTGTTTCAACGTTACAGGAACTCTATCCTACTTATTCTGATCTTTATTGTAAGGTTGTTGTTGAAACTTACGGGAAGGACCAGAGGAACCTCACATATCTCCTTTCCGTTTATAACAATTTATGTGAATATGCCCAGGGCGATTGCGATAAAAAACAACGCGGTGACATGTAAGGAACTGAGACGGCTCTTCTCCCGGGTCCAGGATTCTGCCTGACTTGTTTCCTCCGTTTATTCTTCTCTGCTTTTCG